>PVHP010003177.1:0-81499 GCA_004024765.1 Zapus hudsonius | reverse complement strand
GTGGTGTGTGTGTGTGTGTGTGTGTGTCTGTGTCTGTGTCTGTGTGATGTGGTGTGTGTGTGTGTGGTGTGTGTATGTGTGTGTGTGTGTCTGTGTCTGTGTCTGTGTGATGTGGTGTGTGTGTGTGTGTGTATGTGTGCATGCAGCCTCACTCGTGTCACCTCTCATAGCAGCGATCAGAAACACCACACGAGGCAGCTTGGAGTGCAGTGTGTGTGGAAGTCAGAGGACATTTCTTCCAGTGGACCTTGCCTTTCCATCTCGTCCATGGCAGGGTTTCTCTCTTCTGCTTTTCTTTCTGCTCTGGTTCTTTGCTGTGATTGTTGGAAGCTTCTGGGAAATTCTCTTGCCTTAGCCTCTCATCTCACTGTCAGCATGCAGGGATGATAGAAGCCCACCATGGCCTCCATTTTTGTTACATGGGGCCTAAGAATCAAACTCGGGTACTCAAGTTTGAGCAATGAGAGCTTTCATTCATTGACCCATCTCCCAAGCCCAGCATTACTACACTTTAAAACATCTCTCATCAACGTTGATTCTCAAAACCCACATCCATGGTAGATTCAAGTTTCTACAAAGTAAAAAGCAGTATCAATCCTAATATGAGGTTCCCTACATTACAACTGATCATTCATTTGTACAGCATTATTACCTCCCTGAGAGCATCTTCTAGGGGTACTTTTGTGGATGAATCTACATCTCTATTCAAAATCTTCCTCATGTATCTAAAACTGAACTACTTACACTCAAATCCTAAATAGAAGGAAATTGTGTCAATGATGCAAATTTTGCTTCAAAGCACTTCAGTATAGAACTCAGAATTCCCAAGTAATCTTGTCTTTATATTATGAAATGACAGTAATCATGGTAAAATTGATCATTGAAAATACATAATAGTTAACTAATCTCCTTTCATTATGACTAGCTCTAATATACTTCAATACTTATGACTGTTTAAAAGTTGACATTTTTCTTCAGGGTTAAGTTCCTTATTCTGCCTATTTATTTTAATTTTCTGGACATAGCAACAGATATCAGTTTCCTCTTAGGTGTGAATTGAATATTTTTGAAAGTGTAAGTTCAAATTTTTGACTTGGAAAAAACTTTCAAAAAACAAAAGCTTGATGTAGACAGAAAGAGATGGTGGCTAGGAGATATTTGTAGTTTTGTTCTGTGAAGTGTCCTGTCATAGAAGCCTTCTCATATCTGAGTCAGGAAAAACACTTCTCAAAGGTATTGATTACACCCTTTAAGTTTATTTATTTATTTACTTATTCACTTATTGGTATAGGGGCTCTATCCCAGGACCTTATGGATGCCAGGCAAGCACTCAACCACTGAACTACATTCCCAGCCCTCTTTATAGTCCTCTTTATTCAGACTCTTCAGTAGCTAGAATTACAGCCTGAACCACCATGCCTAAGCTCTGAGTTGATTTAAAGGCAGGGAATCATTAGATCTTTGGGGGCTGAGGTAGGTAAAGAGGCTGAGATTTAAGCCCTGTGAACTCCAAAATTCTTAGGTTTCACTAGTAAACAGCTTCCAGTGAGGTGTCAGGAAGTATATGAGCATGTTAATATGGAGGCAAGAGAATGGGGCTTCTTGAAGAGGAGAGGTGTCACCAAGTCACATGTACTGGAAATCCCCATGGGATAAGATATTTTTTAAAAAATGGACCATCAGATTTGAAAAAAATAAAACAAACCGTGTTGGTGGACAAAGAGGAAATTAATGTCACTTACAGCGTTTGGAAGAGAGGATCCCTGTCATGGTTTGATACAGGTGTCCCCCACAAACAAATGAATGTGTTCTGATAGATCGATCCTCAGCTGATGGCAGTTTGGGTTTTACAACCTCGATGAAGCTGTGTTGTCAGGGGCAGGCTTATGGGGTTATAAGCCAGCTTCCCCTTGCCAGTATTTTGCACACCTTCCTGCCGCTGTTTGCAGTGCTGTGGCAGAGGTGATGTCCAGTCCTCTGCTCATGCCATCGTTTTCCCTGCCAGAATGGAGTCTCCCCTCAAGTCCGTAAGCCAAATAAACCCATTCCTCCACAAGCCGCTTTTGTTTGGGTTCTTTCTGGGCAGCAACTAGAAAGCTGACCGCAACAATCCCTCACTCAGAGTGAGGGTGAGGAGTCAGGAAAGACTAACCACTTTGAAGATTCATGTTGAACGTGAGCTATAATGAGACAGAGGTTCAGCAGGAGCAGGAAGGAAGAGGGAAGAAAAGGATGGGATCCAGGAGGTTGGAGTTGAATTTAATGTAGTGATGAAGAGTACTGGAATGGTTCTTTTCAGATGATTCCCTTCTATCAATAAAGAATGGGAAAGAACACAGATGAAAATTAGAAAAAGGCTATTGGACACTCAAAGTCAATAAACATAGAAAATGGGATTACTCCTGCTGCAGAATTATAGTGGGCTTCCTGAACTTTTCCAAATACTCATTTAAAATTTCTGGAAATAAATATAGCCATTTTTTTTAAATTTGGGATGTAATTTGCATAACCATTTTTCTTGCAAATATTTTAGTTGGCACATAGTAATTTTACATATTTATGAGATCCAGTGTGGCATTTCAATACATATATGCAAGAAGTAATGATCACATTAGATAATTTGTCACCTAAGACACATTATTTTTTTAAAATATTTTATTTATTCATTTTCAAGCAGAGAGAGAGAGAGAGAGAGAGAGAGAGAGAGAGAGAGAGAGCACCAGGGCCACCACCTTGTGGGTCTGGCTTATGTGGTTCCTGGGGAATTGAACCCAGGGTCTTAGGCACTGGAAGCAAGTGCCTTAACCGCTGAGCCATCTCTCCAGCCCGAGACACATTATTTTTTTGTAGAGAGCATTCACACATTTTCTACTACTTATTGAAGTATATGATTAATAAGATAACTGCAATTAACTTACTGTGCTATAGAACATTAGTTACGCCTCATATTGTATTGTTCCCTGCCCCCATTAGTAACCATTTTGAATGTGAAAATCACATTTTACTATTATGTTTACAAGTTTCTCAAAGGTAGATTTCCATGTATGTTCTATTTTGTATCTTCCCCTAGGCCTTAATTTAATGTCATGGAAAGTAGGTTTCACATAAACATTTATGAAATTTGAGATCGAAGCAAGAATTGTAAATTAGAACAATGTTTCCAGTACTTCTTCCATTGGCCCTGGAGCTCATTACTGCTGTTTTTCTTTGGTGCCACACGCAGGGAGGCAAACACAGGATCTGAAACCAGTAGGAACCTTCTGCATACCACAGAGGTGGGCCCAACTTCCAGGCCCTGCAGCTATCACCTCTGTTCATCAAATAGTTCTCAAGCCAAGGGAGCATTAATGTGAGAGTTAGGTTGCTCAATTTTTCCTTTACTGGAAAATCAGGACCTTCAAGTCAGACACGTTTTGGTGCTCAGATTTTCAAATCTCAGTAATTTCTGATTCTCAACATTGAGGTAGCAAAAGTCATAGACTTTTACCATGAAAATAAAAGGAAAAAGCCTCATTAATTTTCTGTAGACTCTTGCTTCTCAAAAGATTGTCCTGGTTCAACAACATCAATGTTACTGAGAGTGTCTTAGGAATAAAGAATCTTACTTATAAATACGTACAATTGAAAAGAAAAATGAAAATCTACTTTTAGCAAACAGAACTGTAGACTCTTGATTCCACTCCTGACCCACTGAATATGGATCTGCCTTTAACAAGTTTCTCAGGGGATTTGTAAGCCAACAAAGCTTGATAAGTATTCTTCTGGATGGCAAAAGAGGCTTCCAAATGAGCTCATCTAATAGCACTATGAGAGAGCTTTGCAAAATAGACGAATATTTTAATATATCTTTGAATTTTGTTCATAAACCAAAAATAGCACAGTGTCTAACTATTTAAATGTCGAGCGTAAGAAACAGAAAGAAGGTTTGATAATTGTCAAGAGAGCTGAACTCTATTTAATGTAGGCTGACTCTTCCATGTGAATTGCAGCTATGAAATTGACCATGAAATATCTAATCACAATGGCACAAATGCGCTCAGTAATCCATCAATGCTTTGCAGTACATTTTCTCTATGTAGGCTTCTGATGAGAGTCTGGGAGGACAGCCTGGCCTCAGACAAGCAGCAATGGTGGATTGCAAAGACAAATCTCAATCTGACTCAAAATTCCTCACCAGAGAAATAGTTCTTAGGTAAAATACTGCTTAGCAATTTCAGCCCTTCATTGATGAAGTAAGAGGCAAGGGGTGAATTATCTGAATAAGCCACTCTTAACTATGTAAATCACAGAATTATTTTAAAGAAAATGTGTATGAGAATAAGTAAAATAAGCAACTAGGAAAATTGGAAGCCTTGCTTTCTTATATACACATGTGTATGTACAGGTTCATGAGTGCAGGTGTGCATGAGTGGGGGTTATGTGTGCACATGTGTGTGTGTGTTCATAAGTGCAGGTGTGCATGTGTTCACATGTATATGTTCATGAGTGCAGATGCACATGTGTGTGAAGTATGTGTGCACATGTGTGTGCTTGTTCATGAGTGCAGGTGCATGTGGGGGGTATGTGTGCACATGTATGTGCATGTTCATGAGTGCAGGTGTACATGTGTCAGACTTTTTCTAAGAAGATGTGAGCAAATGTTTAAAGAGGGCATCCATGACAGACCAAAGAAAGGACTCCACCTAAGTCTACCTGCGTGAGCTGAATGAGCCTCACAGGAAGAAGCTGGGGTGATTCAAAGGCCCACCCCAACATGGATAACAACTCATGGAACCTACATCCCTGGAGTTCCCTGTACAATTTGCAGGCCACTCCACCAGAGTCCTTTCTCCAGCAATTGTTCACAGCTTATATATCCTTGGGGAGGTGTTATAGTCAGTTTTCTTGTCTCTGAGACAGAACCCAACCAAAAGTGGCTTGTGGAGGAATGGGTTTATTTTGGCTTACAAACTCAAGGGAAGCTCCATGATGGCAGGGAAAATGAAGGCATGAGTGGAGTGTGGACATCACCTGCCTCACAGCACTGCAAACAATGGAAGGAAGTTGTGCCAAACACTGGCAGGGGGAAGCTGGCTATAATCCCCATAAGCCCGCCCCCAACAACACACCTCCATCAAGGTTCCAATTCCAAAACAGCCATCAGTTGGGGATCAAGCATTCAGAAGACATAAATTTATGGGGAACACCTGAATCAAACCACTACAAGAGGGTACCTGTTAATCTGGTAACTTTCTGGTCTTCTAAGTTTTTTATCTCCCCTATTCTTATGAGTTTCACTTCTCCCTCCATGAGGGAATGTTTCGGTTTAGAAGAAATAGTTACACAACTCCAGGAGCAGCATGAGGAAACAGTCCAGACCACACAACCATACTGTACTCTGGGAAAACAGATGATGCCTTTGAAAATCAGGGGAATCCATGAGGATTGTTGCATGTTTAGAAATGGAGAAATAACTGGAAAATGTTCTCCTCCACCTATTTGCACTGAGATAACACTTGAAACTTACTATTGAAATGGGAGCCAGTTTGTGACTGGTGAGCTTGGTATTCCAAGGTGTGATCATGTTACATGGCATGAAATGCATCTAATTGAGGGGCTGGAGAGATGGCAGTGCTTGGTTGGTGCACAACTCTGAGTATCTGAGTTTGGATCCCCAGAGCCCTTGTAAAAGAATATAAGCTAGGAGCTTTAGTAAGCTTCTTTACTCCCAGTGTGCCTATGGTAAGAAGGCAAGAGGAGACAGGACCATTTCCTGGAAACTTACAAATAGAGCAGTGAACACTTAGAGACCCTGCATCAAAAGGAGGTGGAAGATGATGGCTTACCCAAAAGTCCTCCTCTGAACTCCACACATGTACCATGGCACATATATATGCGCCTGCACTCACATGCATACACACATGCCAAATAAATTACTGTAAAACCCTCTAATTGAAACCTCAGTCAAAATTTTGAACGTCTCAAATGAGCATATGTCTGTAGGATACCAACATGAGTAGCCTTTGATTTGAATGTGAAATGTACCCTACAGGCTTGTGTATTTGAATACTTGGTAGCACTGCCTTGTGCTTAGATGGAGAACACAGGGTCACAGAGGCAGGTTTTGAGCGTAACTAGGGCAGACAGACCCTTTCTGGTCTGACTTCTTAATCCACAGGGATGTGGGGTAATATATTGCTGCTGGCTTTCCTGCCACCACACTGTAACCTGTTCTGTCTTTCCTTCCCATTATGATAGACTACACCCTCTGAACCATGAGACAAAATAAACCGCTCCCTTAAGTTGCTTATCACAGGGATTTATAATAGTGGCAAGAAAAAAAACAGTTATTTTAACATTTTGCCCTTTAGTGTACCAATTTTCTTAGAAGTTAGAAAATGTTGGTGCTGAACTCCAGACTGTCAGATTCTTGACAGATAGCCATGTGGTAGTGATTTACATCCTATTTATTGAGCTGTGGTTATTTTGCTAGCTAATATAATATACAATAAAAAACTGAATATGTATCCCTTTTAGTGATAAAACAAAATGTGTTCCAATGGATTCACACCTTGAAACTTTTATTAAAAGTGTTAATTTCTTCCCTTTAACTGTCATTCTCTTGATCTCTTTTCCAGCAGAGAAAGTAAGCAGTTTAAACTACAAAAAGTAAGGTAAAATACTAACTGTATACTGTTGAATATTGTATAGGCATCCTTCCCCCGTGTTTTTATATATCCCCAACATGAAGAAAACTTAGAAACTATATCACCATTTTCTCAGTTAGTCCATATCCTAACAGTCTGTAAGCAGAAAGATTTGTTAGTGAAGACAAAAATGACATTTTTTGTAATAATAAGATTCATTCAAAAACAGTTTCTCTGGCACTATCAAAATTAGTATATTATTCAGCACAGAGAAATAACCTCCAATGTCTTATCCCAGTTATACTGTTAAGTACATTTTTCCTATTCTAGAAATAATGGGAATGACAACAGAAGTTAGTGCTAAGAGAATTATTTGAGATTTTCTTACAAAGCCCTTCTTTTTCTCAGGTACTTTAACCCCAAAGCAAACACATGGCTTTACCAAGGTTATTTAGTTAGAGTGATTTAAATGTATGGGAAGATGTTTGGCTCCTAGAAATTTAGTAAGATACTACACATTAAATCCTAGTTTACAAACTTGATGTGCTAGGAATGGAAACAATAAATGACAAAACCATAACCATCTAAAGTCAAAGTTTTCTGGTTCAAAATAGAGTCCTCCCAGGATGGTCCCTGTTTTAGTCAACTTTCTCTGTGCTGTGCAGAAAGAACCCATACAAAAGCATCTTGTGGAGGAATGGGTTTATTAGGCTTACAGACTCGAGGGGAGACTCCATCCTGACAGGGAAAATGACAGTATTACAGAGGGGTAGACATCACCTCTGCCACAGCACTGCAAACAATGGCAGGAAGGTGTGCCAAACACTGGCAAAGGGAAACTGGCTTATAACCCCATAAGCCCATCCCCAACAACACAGCTCTAGCGAAGTTGTAAAACCTAAACTGCCATCAGCTGAGGATCTATCAATCAGAACACATTCATTTTTTGTGGGGGACACCTGGATCAAACCATGACAGTCCCCCAGAGGAGGAGCTAGCCTCCTGCCAGGCTCTGAGCAAATGACCTAGAGCTGAATGTCAAAAACAAGCAGTTCACACAAAATACTGATGTGAAGAATCAGGCCCAAAGTTCACTGAGCCATGTTGGCTGCAGGGTCCAACTTGGGACCCTGATCAAGCTGGAAACGCAGCTGTGGCTACTCTAATACTGAAGTTTATAACTCCAAAGTTCAAGGTCAGGGTCCCTCCATGAACATTATCATTGTAAATCCCTCTGTGCTAGTGGGAGGGCAATGGGCAGAGTCAACTTCACAATAGCTCCCTAAACAGTACTGCTTCAGAAGGCCCCCTGTGTGTGCTATTGGGTTATTCACTCTTATTCACATTATCCACCTACAGAGTTTTCCCAAGAGCACTCCAAATGTTATTAAGCATGCCTGTGTATTGAGAGAGAACTCTCCCTGCCTCTGTATATAAGTGAGATCTCATTATTCTAATGGAGTTGTCATGGTGATGGATGATTTCTTTCAATGTAATGCCAAAAACCTCCCATTTGACTTTGCACTTCTCCTTCCCTTAAATATACAGATTATGTTTCTATGGACTCCAGTAAAGGACTCACATATGCTATGAGTTCCAATTAGTTTTAGTAAATTTGAAGACCGAGGAAGTGACAGAAGGGAAGTAGGACAGTGATGTCAGGATGAGGGGTCACCAGACTTCATGTCATTGGTCTATTTGTCTCTGCTCCCTGGTTAACCTCTCACCCCCCTAGACCCTTCTGTAGCTGTCTCTGGGATTGCAGCTTCCTGTACCATCCTGTGGGGTTCTCCCTGATTTTCCCATTGTCCCTTTGTAAATCAAGTCCTTCTCCAAGCACTCTGATAAATATGTCAACTCAATCTGTTGCAGACCCTGCTTGTTACAAACCAGAATCAACAATCTCACTTAAGAATGCAGCTAGTCTGACATTTTAGGAAAACCAGGAGATAAAAAAAAAAAAAACTCTTCAATATTGCATTTTGAAATGCCTAAAGAATAAAGCTCAAAATTATCTATTTTAAATGTATCTATATATGTATTAGCTACCTTCTTGTTGTTGAGACCAAATATCTGACAAGTTGCGATTCAGAAAGGGTGGGTTTATGAAGTTCAAAACTTACAGTCCTCATGGCAGGGAAGGCGCAGCAGCAGGAACTTCAAACAGCTGGTCACATTCAGTACACAGTGGGGAAGAAGAGAGAGGTGAATGCTGGTGCTCAGTCAGCTTTCTCCTCTTTATGCAGAGGAGGACTCCAGCCCTTGACGTGGTATTGCCTACAGTTAAAGTGGGTCTTCCTCCCTCATATAACCTAATCAAAATAATCCCTTATAAGGATTATCTTGCTCAGAGGCAAACCTACTCTAGACAATCTTTCAAAGGCATGCCCCAAATGTGAGTCAAGGTCCTGACAAGTTGACAATCAGTAGAAGCCTTCAAAAGATACCTCCACAATCTTCCTAAAAATTCAGGACTTTAGAAACTTTGTTAAGGTGATATGAATCCAATACAAATATAGCAAAACCTATGAAAAGGACATTTATAGTTACCTGGTTTTTTTTGTAATCATGTAGCTGCATATAGATTATAAATCTTGGCAATGGCTTTATGACTATTGTGTTGTTTAGAATTTTTTATTTATCTATTTATTAATTAATTTGTTTATTTGAGAGAGAGAGAGAGAGAGAGAGAGAGAGAGAGAGAGAGAGAGAGAGAGAGAGACAGGGAGGGCCTCTTGCCACTGCAAAGAAGCTCGAGACACATGCATCTGGCTTTTTCACGGGAACTAGGCAAATGAATCCAGGCCATCAGGCTTTGCAAGCAAACATCTTTAACCACTGAGCCTTTTCCCCAGTCCAGTTTTGTTGTCTTAAATGATACTTCAGGAATCAATATTTATTTCAGAGTATAGCTCAGCGGTAGAGAATTCTCATAGCATACAAGATAGTCCGGCTGGATCCCTGGCACCAGGTAAGAAAGAAATTAATATGCATTTGAAAGACCTTCATTGTGCATCATCCATATCATCCAACAGTGTCAAGACAGTCCAGATGAATAAAAACATTATTAAGATGTTTTCCTAATTAATGCTTCTTCAGTTATCTACATTCTCTCTAGCTCTAGATGCCAGCAGGCCATCCATAGCTTATTTATCTCTAGAAAACTCCAACTGCTGCATTTTCTTATTGCATAGATTAAAGCAAATCCAATTAAACAGTAGGGAGAGCAGTAGGGAGTTGTGCAGCAAATATTACTTATAAGGAAGTCCTTTAGTGTGGCTTGACTAGGTTATCGTTCACCTATGTGGAATCGCAGCTCTCTGCCAATGCTAATGAAGAGCCAGTTGGGCAGGAGAAGCCAAGGG
Source organism: Zapus hudsonius (assembly GCA_004024765.1). NCBI lineage: Eukaryota > Metazoa > Chordata > Mammalia > Rodentia > Dipodidae > Zapus > Zapus hudsonius. Next base: position 71,508 of record PVHP010003177.1, on the reverse strand, counting down.
GAATAAGAACAGACTTAAATCGCTGTTGATGCTGCATTCCTGAACCTACTCCTCAGTAGATTCACATCCCAGAGTTGACGGCAGAATAGTCCAAGGTAAAGCCAAACCTACAAATCTTTGAGGACATTGCCTGTTTATACATACTACAAACCCTTCCATTTACCCCTGATTTTTACTCTGTACTTTTGAAGTTTGTAAGGCTTGGAAATAATCCTACTAGGTAGCATGTGAATGAAAGGCAAATTCAACACCTTGGGATAAAAAGTAATGAAATAATGAAATTGGGCTTTTGGAAAGGGATAGCTTTATGGAGAGCACCCTGTTTTATTTAAAAATAAATGATGACTTCTGTCATTAAAACAATCAAGAGGTAACCATATTGTGCATACAATTAAAAATGCATACAACTTCTAATGACCCCCTTTTAAAAATCAAATATTATACTGGCTTGATGATTGGTAAATGTACATTTGTATGAAAAGATTGATGAATTCTCTAAAAGCTTAAACTGTTTTGTTTTCTTAAGTAGAATTGATATGTGTATATATAGGGCATCATTCCAACTTTGCTTTAGATAATTAAGAATCTTCTGGGGTTTCCGTTCTCAATTTCTGCTCTTGTCACTAGTACAGTTCTATAATGCAAATCACCTGAGGTTCATGTTCTCCAAAACAGCTTTTTTTTGACAATTTTTTACTTTATTGTCCATATTTACATAGAATGGGCCAATAATGAGTCAGTATCCCCATTTCCCCAATTCCCTCTTCCCTATCCCCAATAGGCTGGATATCCTTCTCTGTGGGAAGTCTGGATCAGTCCATGGGGTAGGGGATTATGGAGAGCTTAGGGGTCAACCCGGTTCCACCCCCTTTGTATGTTGTTACTGAGGGGGGCATGTCTCTGGATATTCTCCTCCACCATTGCTCTTACAATCTTTCTGCCCCCTCTTCCGCTCAGTTCCCTGAGTCATGGTGGGTGAGTATTATGGATGCTATATTGTTGAGGTAGGTCTTGGGGGGGGGGTCTCTGTACTTCTGCTTTAGGTTGCTTTGAAAATCATTGTTGTTTTTTATGTATCTTATTGTTAATCTAAAGATTTATTTAAATGTAATTGATATTCTATTTTACCAACGTACTGTTGCTTTCAAGAGGTATTTTCTATTTTATGATTATTAAAATTATTACATTGAGGTACATACCAAAATCTTTGGGGTATGAAGAGAAATGATGCATAAAATCTACAATAGCACAATGGCATAAAAGTTGAAAAGTCTCATCATATGAGGAAAGTCTATGCAAACATGTTCACTGTTGCATTTTTAGTTACATGTACATTAAACACCTTTAGTCTTACAACTGCTACATCAACTCAATAAACAGGTTTAAATAAACTGGAGGTGATTTTTTGAATGTGTTATGTTATATGGCTGCTCTTATGTATATGAGTGCACATGTGTGTATGTGTGTAGGTGTTTGTGTATGTGTGTGTATGTGTTTGTGTGTATGTGTGTGTGTTTGTTTGTGTGTGTGTGTGTGTGTGTGTGTGTGTGTGTGTGTGTGTGTGTGTGTGTGTAAGACAGAGGTCAATGTCAGGTGTCTTCCTCAGTCATTTTCCACCTTATTTTTTGAGACAAGGTCTCCCACCAAATCTGGAACTCATCAATTTTTCTAGATCAGCCAGCCAGCAGGCCCCCAAGATCCACCTGTGTCTATCTCCCCAGTGCTGGGGTTATTAGGCACATGCCATAACACCCAGCATTTTACACAAGTGGTGGTGGGTTTCAGGGCTTCCTTCTTGCCTGGCATTGCCTCATACCTAGGTGACTTTTTGAGAGACTTGATTAACAACTACTGATAATATGTGAGGTACTTTCTGGTAAAGCTACAGAATAGTACAAAGAGTTAGGTTCGGAGGCAGGCATTGTGGAGCTATTGCAGGTACATACCAACTTCAAATAAGGCATTTAAGATACTAAAGAAAACTAGAAGAATGTACTAGAAGGCATAAAAATGTCCATACTCTGCCTAGAAATAACTTTTTCTGAACATAAAACACAGATGTGTCAGTTAATTTATACATTTATAATATCTATAATAAGCCATTGTATTTATTCATTAGGCTTAAACATTGATGTAATATTGATTTATTTGGAAATGTATACCATTAAAATGTTCATTAATGATATGAGCCAATATTTCACTTTATGCCCCTAAAACTCATCTTTAGTATCTTCTGTCCAACAGGCAATAAAATGTAATCAGACCAAAAATATTAGGGAAACTATGGCATGATCTCATAAGAAAGCACAGTTTAAAACAAAATAAGAATGCAAATCAAAAGTAGTTTAATCCAGGCATGGTGGTTCATGCCTTTAGTCCCAGCACTCTGGAGGAAGAGGTAGGAGGTACCCCAAAGGATTGGGAACAGGGAGGAGGGAGATGGGGGGGTACCATCATAAGATTTGGTCACACAATTTATCTAATTTTAAATAATAAAGATGTCAAAAAAGAAAAGAAAAGAAACAAAGTAGTTTAAAGGTATAACAGGTTTGGCTAAACACATAATAAAAACTCCAAGATAGTGAACAATAGCAATGGGGAATGTCAGCTCAAAAGATAAATAAATAAATAAATAAATAAATAAATAAATAAATAAATAAATAAATGACTTGTGTTCCCAGCATTCTGAATAGTCCCTGATAATTTCAATGAATGCTTAATTTATTCACTTGCTTTTCAATCAATTCTTAATGAGTGGATTTTCACACTGTATATTTTACCATATCCAGAACTTAAGACAAAAAGGAGGCACACATGTATATGAAATGTATAATGTATTATAATAATTTAATTATCTATGCTTATTATTTCTCAGAACTAGCCAATGCAATGTTTTACTTTAGATCTCACCCTCATAGAAATCATTCTGGCCCCACCCCCTTGCTATTTGTAAACAACACTGCTAAAACAATCTGCAAAGACAAGGCTGCACACAGCAGTTGTCCAAAATTCTGGGCGAAAGATACTGGCTGTTATGAGACTTGACACATACAGAAACCAAGGGAGAAAAACCATTTATAACAGTGTTTCTATATATTGTGATTTTAAACCAGTAACTTGGCCAGGTTCTGAGGAAAGCAACAACATAAGGTGGGCAGAAGGCCTGTCGCTACAGCAAGGAGAATCTCGCAGTATGTCTGTCTGAATTCTCTCTGTAATATGAGCAAATACGTACCTGCAGTGGGAACTTTGGCAGGAAGCCATGATTCGGACTGGTGAGTGGCTTGGGGTCCCAGTGAGAAAGAAGGATGCCTAGGGTGAGACCTGGAGGGGGTGCAGAGCCTAGCAATGTGAGGAAAGGAGGGTAGAGTATGAGATCAAAGAAATGGCTGTGGAAAGACTCAAATATGGAAGAAAAGAAGAACAATGAGAAAATAAAAATCCAGTTAATATTTAGTCTGAATCCCTGAGGTCACTTAGAGGGAAGAGCTGAAGGTACAGGCCAGGACATAGAGTGCATACTATATTCAAGTGAGCAGTGGGAGATGGGGCCTGGAAAGATGGTTCACTGGTTAAATCACTCTCTACTCAAGCCTGAGTACTCAGGTTCAATCCTCAGATCCCATATTAAAAGCCAGAAGTCATGGCAGGGTGGATCCAGTAATCCCAGCACTCTGACAGCAAGGTGGGAGGTGGAGACAGTAGAATTTTCCAGAAGTTCTTGGAAAACACAGTAAAAAGAACAAGAGCAGAGTTTAATGATCAAGAGTAACCTTGCCTCAAATGAGATATAGCAGCAGGAAGGGACTAAAAGTTGTCCTGTGACCTTTATACCCACGGCGTGGCACACCTGTGACATCTTCACGTCACCAGGAAGGACGTAGTAAAGCTAAAGAGCACAAAGCAAGGCTGGACTATAAAACCTCAAGGCCAACCCACAGAGACACTCTTCTTCCAGCAAGGCTCCACTCCTGAAGCCTCCACAGGCTTCCCCAAAAGTGCCATGAGTTTAATGGAGACATGTTACATTCAAACTACCTCAATTGTGCTGTATGCAGCCTGCACAGTGCAGATTAGATATGCCAGCAACCATGATTTAGTCTAATTGTAGAAGGAGTGGGAGAAGTAGAAGCAAATGTCTTGAGTCCTCATAAGAATGCAGAAGTCCACACTGGGATCATGAAACCTACTAGGATCTAAGGTGTGTCATGTCATGGTGGGCTTCCGGCGCCTACTGGGGCCTTGACAGACCCTCATCCATCTTAAATTTAAAGGCTTCATGCTAATAAATGTAGTTGATCTTTTATATGCTCCCTAACCCTGAACCAGGAAATTATGCACTTTTACTCAATATAGATTTATTTATGATGCCCAAGTTACTTATACAAGTAGCAGCCTACCAGCAACTCCATCCAGAGTTTTACAGAAAACCACATTCTTCTGATTGCTGGGAAAATACTATTTTTTTCCAAGTTTGATCATTCTGGCAACTCTGAAATTGGTATGTTTATTATTAGCTCTACACAATTCTTATCTCCATGTGGGCTTGTAACAAATCCATCAGCTTAGTTTTAATTTTTCTATCACAGTATTTCTCATATAAACTCTCCTTTTATACTCAGAATATCTTCTGAAGTTCAAGTCTTCACTGATCCTGGGATAGAATAAAGAAGCCACTGCCTACTTGGTCTTTGTGTTTCCAACTACACTGTTTGCTTCATTTACCCCTAAGCAAATGTCCCAAAGTTAATTAACTATCCCTGATTCAGCAAAAGCATTCAAGGAAATACCATATACTAAAGTTTCCTCAAGAACTTCATTTGTATGATTCTTTTTTCAAAAGAGGCCAAAGTCTACATTTAATATCAGATTTTTTTTAATTTCAGTTCTCATTCTTTCTGAACTAATTTTGAATTCTTTCAACTTCTTTTCTGTTGCTGTAACAGAATAATTGAGACTAGATGATCATAAGGGAAACAGTTCATATTAGATATTTGGTTCTAGTGATGGAAGGTCAAAGAGCAATAAGCCAAAGGCTAGAGGAGGAGGCTGAGCAGACAGGAGTTGTAGCTTTTGACTGTAAAATGTCCCCCAGCCTCCAGTGTTTATGGCTAAACCTCTTCTCTGGGGAGGTGGAGCCTTGTTGGCACTGAGGGTGGGCCTCAGGTGCAGCCCTGCTGGGTGTTCAGCTCTGACTCCCTCAGACCACTCTCCCTCTCATCCATTAATGTATGAAAAGGTGAGCCGACTTCCTGCCCTTACTAGGCTTTTCTCCACCTTGATGAAACTCTTCTCCAAACTGTAAGCCTGAAATAAATCATTTCCTCGCAGAAATTGCTTCTGCTTGGGTATTTTATCCCAGCAGTGAGAACATAGCTGCTAGAGGTGTGAGAGACAAACCCTAATGGCAGCCTGACCTCATGACAACCTCCTTTCACATAACTAATCAAGTAAGCAAGAACTTACTCCAGGAAGACAATCGTTCCCCCTTTGAAACCTAAACCTAAACCCCTAAAAGGCTTCACCCTTCCACTAGCACACCCACAATGGCAATCAAGTTTCCATGTGAGTTTCAGAAGGAACAAACCATGGCTGGTGGTTTTCAGGTGGTCTTATCTCACACATTAGGAAAATTAAATGAAGAGGTGTTTTCTGTACCTGGTTATATAGCAGCATGCTGCATGCAGACTCTGAGTTCTAGCTTGTGATATCCCCACATAAGGACCCAAGTCTGCTGTGTGGTATTGAATGCTCAGATCCTACACTGTAATCAGACACCTGTCTTTGCTTTACTGACTCTTTTCATTATTTTATGGAGTAGCCGAAGATAAAAACAGTGCCAGTGTCACATACTTAGCATATTTGTAACATCAAAACAGTATGAACATTGGTAAAGTGGTTATAAAATCACACGTGATTTTTTATTGGCTGAAACAATATTTTCTTTGTATAAAAATATAAATTTACATTGCAATTAAATTTTCCAACAGGAATAAACTTGTTTTTTTAATTATATCTTTATTATCCATAATTAGATACATTGAATGAACAAAAGATGTGTTGGTATCCCCAGTTCACCAAGTTCCCTCCTCCCAGTCCTCAATCAACTGGATATCCTCCTCCATGGGCAAACTGGATCAGTCCATGGCGTAGGAGGTTATGGATAGCTTAGGAGTCAACCCAGTTCCACCCCCTTTGTATGTTGTCACTGAGGGGGGCCATGTCTGGATATTCTCCTCCATCATGGCTCTTACAATCTTCCCTCCACTTCCACTCAGTTCCCTGAGTCATGCTGCTTTATTGTTGAGATCTTAGGGGGGGTCTCTGTACTTCTGCTTTAGGTTGTGTTGAATATCCTTGGTGTCTGTCTCGCTGGCTTACCTGGGTTGACTGATTGGTTATGGGTCTCTTGCTTATCCCACCACTCTGCAGGGTTTCATGTGGATCTTCCGTGGTTGGTCTGGGGTGGCTCATCTCTTGCAGGGATGTAAACCATTGGTCTGTGGCTCGTTGGATAGGATTGGAAAGGGCACAGCTCTCTCTCTACTTTCTGAAAAATACAAACAGAATCTCCAATGGAGAGTGAGACAAGTATAGATTAACTGAGACACACATTTCTGAATTGGCTAGATTCTATTGTGAGTAGCCTCTTTGTAATTCACTTGTAAAGTGAATTTCTCTTTGGGGGTCCCAAGATTTTGGTTCCCAGTGTATTTTGCCCTGACTCCCAATTCCAGTTAAGGACACCTTGTCACTGAGTGGATTACTTGGACAAATTAAAAGTTGTTGATTGCCTCCATCAGGCTTTGGTGCCTCCATTGCACAAATGTTCATGTCTTGGTTCGCTGTTCTCTCCCAGTAGGAAGTGTGTTCAGCCTACTCATGGCAGCAGACTGCAATTTATACCAGTGGTCTCTATTTACTCCAACTATCACTGACTAACTTCCCCTGGCAGTTTATACAGTGCCTTCCATATGCTTGTTTTATTTTTTTGCAGTATCTTAAGTGAATGTTTCAGAATTTTAAAAAAAACTTCATTTGAATATAACTTTAATTTCCTACTAGTACCTAGATTTTTTTTCCAGAGCAAGGCAATACATTTGCAAAATAATTCTCCTCTGGGAAAAGATGGCTTTTTTCTGGACAACAATGAAATATTTTCTTTGCTTTCCACTTCTTATTTATGATTTAATTGTTATTCACATTTTATATTCATGTATGCATGATGATATTATAACACTGTACTGTGTCCTTTTTTAAGACACCTCTTCATGCCCTGAATTGCTAAAAAGAAATACCCAGGGAATGAAAGAGGAATAACAATTTTTAAGTCTCATGTTAGAACAATTTGCATGACCCTCAGCAATCACCTCTTTAAATCTTTTTATTTAATTTTTATTGATATCTTCATTATCCATAATTACATACATTGCATGAGTAAATCTAGTACTCATCTTTCTGTAAGTCTCTGATAGTGGGATGTTCCCATTGGATCCTGGGTTTTTGGTCCCCATAGGATTTTTCCCTGGATCCTAATTCCAATCAAGGCTTCCTTATCACTGAGCAGATCTCTTAGCCAATTTGAAAGCTATTGATTACCCCCCAAGGTTTTTGCGCCACTATTGCACAAATGGTCACTTCTTTTTAAAATATTTTATTTATTCATTTTCAAGCAGAGAAATAAAGAGAGAGAAAGGGAGAGAGCACCAGGGCCACCACCTTGTGGGTCTGGCATATGTGGGTACTGGGGAATTGAACCTGGGGCCTTAAGCACTGGAGACAAGTGCCTTAACCACTGAGCCATCTCTCCAGCCCAAATGATCATTTCTTGACTTGCTGATCTCTACCATAAAGCAGTGTTTCAGCATTCTCGTGACATCAGTCTGAATTGTATATCATTGGTCTCTGCTTTCTCCAAAGATCATTGACCAATTTCCTCTGACAGCTCAAGAATCGCCTTCCAACACTACATATGGTACCATCTGGGAGCTGGTTACCATTCTGGATTTCCCAGTGTCTCTCGGTGTTGTGTGATGACTTTCTGTGGTTTCTTCAGCAATAGGGTCTTACTTTTAATCTGGGGCGTGTATTCAAGTGCTTTGACAGAAGCCCGTCTTATTTTGGGGATCTGACCTTGAGGGTGTGGAAGAATTGTATCTTAGTCTGCTTAGATAGTGTGAATTAGGTATTCACCTCTAGGCTATCTTTTTTTAAAAATTGATATCTTTATTGTACAAAATTAAATACATTATATTAGCAAAGATTATATTGGTACCCCCAATTCCCTCCTCCCTGTCCCCAATCCACTGGGTATCCTCCTCAGTGGGTGTACGGGATCATTCCATGGGGTAGGTGGTTATGGATATAGGCTATCTCTTTTGAAGACATCAAGTCTAATCACTTCCTCAAGTTCCCTACCTCCTAACATCATCAACAGGGGGCTGAAGATTTTCACATATGAATATGAGTCAGTAGAGGTCACACAAATTCAGACCATAGCACTTAAGATCAGTATCACTGGGTACCTTCTATGGCAGACCAATATTGTCATTCAATACTTTAGAATTATCTCTGCCACTAAATTTTGACCTTGAATAGCAATCAAACATACTGACTCTTAAAGAGAAGATACAATTTAGAATGGAAAACATCCTACCTGAGAATCTGCACACTGTCCATCCTGCAGTGTACCTGAAGAAACCTGGGTGGAATAAATCCAATCTTCTTAGAAGAAAGATATCATTGTTATAAAGACAAGGCATCTCATTCCCAGAATAGAATCACATGAACAACATGTGGAAACATAAAGTCTCTTTTTTTTAGTCAGAAAGTTAGCACCGTTGTTTCTCAGAAGGTTTGGAAGAGGCATATTATTTGAGATAGGTCACATGCTTGTTCGATGCACTTGGAAAAGATGGTGTGGATGTTCAAATTATAACTGCCTTTGCTTTTAAGAAAATTATCTGCACCCAACCCTTGAATACTGTGTCATTCATCCTCCAACACTCCCCTTGAAATAGGTGTGTTTATTTTCTCTCCTTTACCGAGAAGGAAACCGAGTCACAGGCAAGTTATGAATTTGCTTATGGTCCTTCCTTAGTACATTTTAGAACAAGCTCCAAGCTGATATGGAAGCCATGCTCTGAATTAAGATGTTCATTAAGATACCTGAAAGGAACAGAATCAGAAAGGACAACAAATGTTATTTTTCTCTACCTCCTTCCCCTCCCCCTCCAGTTCCTCTTCCTCTTCCCCTCCCCCTCACCTACTCCTCTTCCTTCTCTTTCTCCTTCTACTTCTGTTCCTGAAATTCACAATATAGGCTCAAGCTATCTGCAACTCACAGTGACCCTCCTATTTCTGCCCCCCACCCAGTACTGGGATTAAAGGTATGAGCCACCATGCCTGGCTGGCTTTCTTCTTTTTGACACAGTGAAGCAGGTTGCCTGACTCCATTATGAATCTGTACCCAAGGCAATAGGCAGGCAGATGGATTTATTCAGGTTTATTGTGGGATGCTGCCCAATGCTCCAGACTGCATTCCTCAACCTGTGTTTCCATTTAACAACGCATTGTTTGCCCACTAAATAATGTAACTCATTATGGACAATAAATATATATTTTATAAAAAAAAAAGGTACACAGACCACATGGCTTACATTTTTTTTAAAATAGGGGTAGTTTTTCAAAGATCTGGAACCTGGGAGTCTACAACCAGGGTGCCAAAAGGGATAGCCTCTGCTAATAAAAACATCCTTTTTGACTTACAGATGGCATTTTCCTGTATTTTCACTGTGTCCTGATGGGGCAAAGAGAAAAAGAACAAGCTCTCTGGTGGTTGCCCTCATAGTGCACTACTCCCATCCAGGAGGCCCCACACTCAGATGTCTAAACAAATTATCTCTGAAAACTCCATCTCTAAGTATCCTCATAGTGCGAATTAGGATTTCACTATATGAATTTGGGAGAGGGACAACACATTTCAATCCATAGTATGCACTAATAAGATACAAGGTATTGGGGTTTCAAAGTTGAACAAGACAGTCTTTCACCTTAAGGAAAGAAAACTTTAAGAGAATACATAGAAAAGTTATTTTAACCTTATAGATTCTAAAGTAAAAGAATGTATAAGACATTCTAAGAAAAAAAGGCATATGAAAGCAATTTTATTGAAGTCTTGGGGACAAGATGGTATTAAAGCAAATTTTATATAAGGAAGATATTTCCATTGAGTCTGGAAATATGAGTGTTTGGCTAGTAGAGCAAAAGACTATTCACCCAACTATTCCATTTGGTAGGATGCAGCTTGCTTTGTTTTCTGAATGATCATATGTTGATGTTCTTTTGTGAAAAAAGACACTTTGTGATGCTCTGCTCTCAGGTCGGAACACATAAAATCAAGTTAACCTACAAAGGAGATAAGGCTCAAAACCATGAAGCCCATCCTTGGGACTGAGTTCTGGTCTTTGAACCTCTCCCATTGTTCTTTGACAATGCTGGGCATTGAACTCATTGAACTATGGCGATAAGCATATCTTCTCTCTTTATCACCCCATCTCACTCTCTCAATCTTAATCCTGTAACCTAAGGCATTAAAGAAAGTTTTCATGCTTAAAAAAAATAAGAGTAGTAAAACTAAGCAGAAAAATGCAAAATTCAAGAAACAGACCATATGGAACAAAATCTCCCATGCTTCTGGAGATAACAAATCCCACAAACCAAACACAATGAAGAAAATAATTAAAATAGTTTCATATCTTCATGGCAGAGTGAACTAGAACACAATGACAAAAAGTCTCCCATGTTGAAAATTGTTAGGACAATTATTTCCCATAGAAAATATTGACCAAACTGAATTATCAGTCTAATGGGTATGTAATGAAAATATTTTCAGTCATAGAAGATCTCTCAAAATTTGTCATACACACAGGGTATGACACATGGGAGATTTTTTTCCATCAAAGGAATAAAAAGAAAACAAAAGAAACACAAAAATCAAGAAGTCATGAGCACATGAGAAAAAGAATTTAGGCCTCTTAACAGAAGAGAGACAATAGAAATTCCCACAGTTCAGGAGAAAGGAGATCCCAGATATTGTAATGCATAGGCATACTGCACGTGAGACAGGGGTGAAAATACATGGCCTGTGACAGTATACCCATAGACTGATTTCTCTCAATTCAGATGTAGCATATACACATGAGCGCGTGTGTACACACACACACACACACACACACACACACACACACACACACACAAAGATACTAGTGTCAGGGTTGAAATGAGACAACATGAACCAGTATAACCAATATAAGGGGCTTTAAGCTATGATGACGAGTCAGCTGTTTGCAAACCATATCATGGGTGGCAGGTGTCCCTGAGATGACGGAGTTTATGGATTTTATTCTTCCACTTCAAGAATAAGTCCCTTTTGTCTCTTTGATACATTTTACATATATATGAGTAAATACTTAAAGACAAAAATATTAAAAAAATCACTACTTGGTGTTATTGTTTGTCCTTGAGGTATTTTACACAGGAGATAATCAGATTTGAATTTTAAAAGATGACATTGGCTCCAGGGTGGAGAATAGATTAGAGGTAAGTGATATTAGAAAAAATAAAAAAGTGAACTCTTTAAGAGACTGTAATAGTTCAGAAAAGATATTGTTGTCTCCTGAATTTCAAATAATGACAGCAGGGAGGAACAAAAAGGAAAAGACAGAATTTATCCATATAAAACTAGGTAGAGCTGATATATAACATGGAGAGGCAAAGGGAGGGATATGCTAAGCTCCTAGGTTTCTAGACAATTGTGTTGATGGTCATCTGCTGCCAAAATACCAGGGAAAAATAGGAGAAAGAGAAGATTGACAAAGATGGAATTGTAAAAATTCCTTGTGGCAGATGAAAACATCCATTTTGGACATGATGTATGATAAACAGCAGAATATTTGGAGTTCAGGAGTGGGGTGGTGATGTGTATTTTTTATATCTTAAGTAACAAGTGATTATGTACAGATATAGGTAGAAAAGAATCACCTGTGACGAATGCATAAAAAATGGGAGTGAGGATGTGGTTTAGTGGTAGAGTTCTTGCCCTACATATACATGGTCCTGGGTTCAATCCCTAGCACTAAACAAATAAAGTAAAATGCATGAAGATAGACAAAGTGGTAGGAAATTCCAGTGGCCCCTAAGCAAATGCTGAGAGTGGGAAGTTATGAGCAATGAAATATTGGCAGTTTTGGGAAGACTGGGTTGGAAACCAAATAACAGTTTAAGTATCCAAATAATATTACACAAAAATACTCTTCTGTGGCCAAATCCCATGGCCTTTTCTAGAAAAAGCAGAAGGATGTCTCCAGACTAGGGCCCCCAGGGACAAGTGACAGCTGAGGGAAGACTGGGGCTGTTTTCTTTGAGCAGTGGCCTCACCATCAAGAAGAGTGACAGCACCTGTCTGTAGCAGGCTGCTGTAAGTTCTTCCTGATAGTCTCTACTTTCCAGTCTAGATAACCATTTGATTCCACATGATGCTCTGGTCTCAACCTTGAAAATCAGAGCATAGATTTTCAAACTTGAGAATAGAGCAGTGGTCTGCAAAATGTCAGCAGCTATTATTTCTTTAATTGGGAAACATTTGGGAAATTAAAGGTACAATGTAAGAAAGGTGCAGAGAATTACTGAATGCTGTTTTGAGTCTTCTGGTAGCTTTGTGTAACCAGTATTGTTAATGAGGGCCTCACTTTGCAGAACGCAATTATACTTAAAATTTGTAATTCCCCAAAGCATGGCTTATTGCAGACTTCACATTTTCGATTCAAAGTAAGATTTCTCATGTCTAGTCCCAGTCACTGTGCTGCTCTCCATACTGAGTTTGGTTCACATTCTTCCTGGCAGCTGTTTGGTGACCTTAGCCTCCATGAGTTTCTTATTTCGAAAGGTGTTCTGGAGTTCTGAGGCCTGTGGCTGAGACTATTCAGGCAAGATAAAGAAACCAATAAACAGGACAAAGAAAGGGAAGTGACTTGTAAATCCACACATTACTAAATAATTGAAGATTTTACTAAAAATCCACAGCTGACTATATATGGATATTTTCCTTTCAAAATGGCTATCTAAGCATATCTAAAATTTGCTCATATCAGCTGCTCAGGACAGTTTTTTTTAATATTTCATAGGCATCCAATGAAACCACTCAAGATGTCAGAATCTATCTTACAAATTGTAATAATGTGGTCTTACATTTATTCAATAACACTCACTTTAGTAGATTAGCTGGTCAGTAGTCTACATTTAATTACATTCATTTGGATCCATTTCACATCTGTATTGGACAAAAAGAAAAAGCCAAATTATATCCTGCAAATTATAGTCCACTAACAAGTCTCAACCTGGGCTCTCAGAAATAAGGTTCTTTTCTGTCATCTTCTGTGTTCAAAGTTCATTCTGGCAATTCTGGCAATTTCCACTATCAGTAAAACACTAAAAATATAAAAAGAATAAAACTCCATCACTTTTACTTTGGGTACCTATGCAGTCTTGTGTGCACAGTAGGCTCAATAAACTCTTGATGAACGACTAAGAACCCAACTAAGAATGGTGGCTAGGAAAAGCTCCAAAAGGCTTTTGCTCTGTCCTGTGTGAATTTAGGCAAGTCTGTGTCTCTCTTAAATGCAGAGGTCCTTTGGGGGGTATAGCTAAAACTATGTGTCCTGTTCCTTAGCAGGCATAACAAGGAGCATGTGTGGATAGCACTGCATTCATCCAAATTACAAAATGAACAGAAGTGACTTCAAAATATATATATATATATAATGTTATCTCAATGGTCCATGTGCAAGTGTGTTTATCCCCAGCTGTGCCATGAATCATCTTTAACTTGTATATTGAGTTTTTGGATTACTCTCAAAACCCTGAAATCATGCTGTGAAGGTCTAGTCCTACATCACTGGCTTCAGGGGAACTTGTGACCATCTTAATTTTCCCATGTGTTGAGGATCCTTATAACAAGCTCATTCAGACATTTGTCAGTAATGAAACCAACACCATAAACATAGCATACTACCTTCAGTGAAAATTCAATTTTCTATTAATGATTCAGTACAGGGTTAGACTTTGGAAACATCATTTTGGTTACTTGTCTGTACAAATAAATTGAGTTTTTCATTGAGAAACTGAGGCTGTCATAATTCTGAACTATCACTGCTTGGCATATATGCAAATGAGGCTTACCCATTCATATACTGTGATGATTCAGTTTTGAATGAATTAATATATCATACCATGAAGATACTTAGTCATCTACTGAGTCTTTAAAATAAGTGCTGTGTTCATAGCTTCCCTTCCACTCAGTGAATTTATTGTTGATGAAATGTGAGGTTTTGAAATACTATTGAAATTATTTATTTGTTTTCTAGCCCATGCATTTGTTGCTGTGGTTAATAATTTTATCCCTCTGTGCAGCAATTGGCTGGAAAACTACTTCTGTACCTTTAGGAAGTGAAGTATTACCTACTCATTCCTGCCCCATATACCTGCAAGCTGCACTGTAATTCTCACTGTCCTACTTTGCTGTGAACATATTTTTAAGTGTCAGAATGCTCTGCATATTTATACTGTAGTACATGTATCTAGAATACAGAGGTTATGCAAGGCCTTTAAATTAGAGCAGCTTTGAGGAGCAAGGAGTAAAAAAGGTAGACAGACAGGTCCAACCCAATGGAACAGCATGCCCGAGTCTCTCTAGTGTACAGAAATTAATCATTTTCCACTCTCCAAATGTCCACTTCAGTCAGAAATCATTTATCTCACTAGAATTGCTTTGTCACTGGCCTGACTATGCCAAGGACAAAAAGTTATATTAGTACCAGAGCCGTGAATTAACCCCAGGGACACACATTCCACTCATTTCCATGCCCTACCAAGCTATTCTCCAACAGTGATTTCCTCTGGTTTGCCTCTATTCCTATGAGTAGCAAGGGCCTATTCTGTAAGGACCGGCTTTGTGGAACATGGGAGAGAGACAGTGTTGGTTCTATCCCAGTTCTAACTCTTACCAGTTTTGAGTTACGATTATGTAAACCTCAGGATGCTGTGCAAGGATTAAGTGGGTCGATATACCTTAGGGCTTTATATGTATTAAGGTCTATTCTTTAAATAGGTTCTGACTTAAAGGGACAGAGATATAATCCCTTTATAACAATGAGTGTAATTAAAGGGGGTTTCTAAGACTCAGGTGCCCTCACATTGTCAGTTACACTCCAGGGTGCTGAACAGCTGGCCCTCTGTTTTATTTAATCCAATCTAGCCCAAGGGTAAGAGCGGACTTGACACACAGTAGGATGCATCCTCCCTGGCTGTCTGAACAACTTAGAGGAAGGCCTGCCCACTTAGCAGAGATAGATCCACTCCTGTGATGGGGTCTTGGTTGGGGAGGCAACAGAACTTCCTGGGTTGAGCACAGTAGCAGAGATCATGGGGCATGGACTTTTTGTCACTAGGTTCCACTGCTAATTAGCTGAGTGACCTTGGGCAAACCACTTTCTTCCTCTTCTTTCCATTAGAAGATAATAATCGATCTGTGGCCACCCTTCACAAAAAAAGCAGGGAAGATGAAGAGAGAATGCTTAAACCAGCTTCAAAAGAAAACTCCACAGAGTACATCATTAGTTCTGTAATCTATAATTAAGTCTGTGGAGAGTTCAGAAATATAAACATTGGAATTAAACATTTAAAACTAAATAGTTCATCCCCATGGGTCCCCAGGACATTAGTGAAGTTTCTGCTTCTTTAGCCTGAGCATCCACCTGACTCTGCTTGTAGACTATCTGCTACAGAACAAGGGGATTTATATACACAAAGTATCTTTACAACTATTAGTAGATATTCACAAAGGCAACATGGTTAAGACTGAGCCCTAACATGAAGACTCATTATAGATGCACACATTGTTGAGTTAGTTGAAAGAAGACTGGAGACCTAGGTAACACTCTTCCTATCTGGAACAGATCTAATGCCTGGGTTGAGATTCTGCTCTAGCTGAGATTTTTCTGCTATTCTCTTTATCTATCCACTCTTCATAGGCAGGCTTAGCTCTCCCAAGGCCAATGTAACTATGTAACTATGGAGATGGTGATGCCCTTAGTTCCCAGTTCTTACAGGTCTTTGAGCTTCACATTGACAGTTGATAATTTTCACATCCTGGGTTTATTTTATCTTTTCTAGCTGATATAACCTCCTCATCAGCCTTTCCTTCCTTGGGCTGCAGTTATAAGGGATGAGCATGATGTACACATAGCAGTCTCTGAGTTTGTTTCAGTGTAGGCTGTGGGGATGAGACAATGTGATCCAGGGATATAACACTCACTCTAAGAACCTTCTCCTCCTTCCCTGACCTGTTTTTTTTTCCCCAAGTGGTAGCAGGCTGGAGGGAAGCATGTGACCCTCCTAATGTCAGGCCTCTTATGATATCTGGGTCCCGTGCTCCCTGCAACTGACAGCTCATGAAGTCTTACACATGAGGTCCTTGCTGTCCTCTGGTCCATAGCCTGTGGATGCAACCTTCCTGAAGGAATCCTGCTTATGCTTCTGCACTAATTTTGGCTATAGTGCCCATCCTCTATTGGGTTCTTGAGGTTGTTTGTTCAACTCTTCTCTGTGGAATGTCTCCTGGAGTATCCTCTGTAAGTATGGCTTTGGGTTCATATACTCATAGAGCTGACTTTTATCATGGAACATTTTCCTTTCTCCATCTATTATGAAGGATACTTTTGCTGGGTACAGTAGTTCAGTAGTTTCCATTGGAAGCCATCATTTTTCTTTTGGCCATGAAGAGCATTGTTCTAGGCCCCTCTGGCCTTCATGATTTCCATGGAGAAGTCTGAGGTAATTCTGATGGTGCTGCCTTTATATGTGTTGAGGGTTTTTTTTTTGTTGTTGTTGTTGTTGTTGTTTGTTTGTTTGTTTGTTTTTGCTCTTGCTGCTTTTAGCACTCTCTCTTTGTTTTCTATGTTTAGCATTTTAACTAAGATATGTCCTGGAGAGTTCCTTCTTTGGTCCTGTCTGTTTGTAGATCTGTGGGCCACTTATATCTGGACCAGCCTCTCTCTTGCAAAATGGGAAAACTTTCTTCATTAATTTTGTTGGATATGTTCTCTATGCCTTTGGCCTAGACTCTGGTATCCCCATGATCCTGATGTTTGGTCCCATGGTTCCCTCATATTTTGCTCACATGATTTTTTTAAATTTATCGAAGTTTTCAGTTCCCCTGTGTATTTCTTCTATCTTGCCGCCAAAGTCTGTGATTCTGTACTCCAGGTTATTAATTCTGGAATTGAGGAATTTTAAGGAAGCTCTTAATAGCTGTTTGATTTTTGTTTTCTGTTATATTTTTCATCATAATCTCCATCTTTTTGTTGAGTTCTTTTTTTCTTAATGTTTCCTGAAATTCATTCTTGCATTTGGTTATGTCCTCATTTAACTTATTCAGCTTTTTCTTGAGCTCCTCCCATTGTTGGCTTACCCTCAATTATCTTATTGCTCTTTTGAAGTCGCTCTGATTTTTCTCAATTAAGTTGAGCCTGATGATAAAGCTTGTGTTATTGAGTTCGACTTCATTTATGTGGTTTTTTGACTGTTTCCAGCTTAGCCAATATCTTTGTCCAAGTCTCATTGCAGTTATGTCCTCAGGTTATTTTACTTGCATTTTGGGATTATAATTCTGCTATCTCCCCTACATTTTCAGTGGCAACTTCCACTGTGGGACTAGGGGGTCTTGGTGGGAACTCTCAGCTTCATGTGTTGTGTTGTTTGTTTTTTAATTGGTGTTGGTTTCTTCCCATTTCTGGATAAATGTCTAATTTTCTTAATGAGGGAGGCAATATAGTCTCTTGTTGGGTATTCAGTGACTGTTCTGTTCAGGGATCCGGTTTGGTTGGGATAGCATTGTAACCACAGGTGCACAAGTTGCAGAGGTTATGGGTGTACCAGCAGTTCTGGGTTGGTGACTGGTATGTAAGATGCTTTGCAGGTCATAGATCTTTTCTGACTGTAGTCACCACAGTGTCTTGCTATTGGTGCTCAGAGATCATCCTGATACTCTCCTGGCAGGTGTCTGACAGAGAACTTTCACTCCCTAGTTAGGTTTGGAATGAGGCTTCCTGGGGGTGCTGGAAGATGGGTATGTATTGGGGTGAGCTGGGGGTTAGAATTTAGATAATGGCCAGCAAAAACTCCAATGCACCCCAAAATTTAAGGAGTACCCAAATTCTTGTTTATAAAGTTAAAGAATTAAAATCATAGACAGCAAAATATTAAGGTATAGTGGGAGGCTTTATTATTTAAGGGAACATGGGGAGTTATAGAGTTCTCCAACCACCAGTGTGGGGAGAAAAATGTGGAGAGCTTAACAGAACATATGTTGTTGAGCTAACCAAGCAACAGCAGAAAAAAATTAACAAAGGGCCCCCATCATGAGAAGGAGAGGTTCATGTGGGAAAAATCTGGATCCTTCCCTCACCCCAATGTCTGGGGTGGGGAAGGCCTTACCTTTCTAAGACCTGGAGATTCAGAGGTCCTTCTGCTGGCCTGGCATGTGGGGAAGAGAGGAGCTTTTGCCTAGAAAAGTTAATTTTAAGTTTCCCCAGGTGAGTCAGAGAGACAGCTGATTGGTTCCTACCTGACCAATCAGTTTTAGCACCTAGGTTTTAGCTCTAGATAGACACCTCCCATTCAAGGGGAGGGTGTCTCTGGAGAGTGCCTGAACCGTCACAGGTGTGGTGTCTGTAAGAGATTTTTAGGGATATAGAAGTCTTATTTCTTTAAAAAAAAACGATCTGTTTTTGGTTTGAGCAGGGTTGATGTGCAGTTGCACAGGTGTAGATGATGTGAAGGTTACAAATGTGACTGCTACTCTTGGTTGGTGGCTGATACTTGAGTTGTGTTTGGTTTAGGGCAATATAGAGTGGGTGTACGGGCTCCAAACAGATAGCTCCCTCTACAATTCAAGGTGCCTTTCCCTATTATTCTCTGAACCCCCAGCACAGGACTCAGACTTGCTTTTCCCTTCACTACTCTGTGAGCACTCTAGGCCCAAACACTCTGGGCCCCTCTCCCAGGCCTCACATACGTTGGCATCCCCAGAGCACCAACTCCAGACATGCTAACACTGTGCTGGTCTGAATACACAGACCCAAGTACACCAGTACCCTGAGCACTCAGGCCCACCCTTGCAGGGTGCCTCACCAGGCTGGGGTATACAGGCACTAGTAGTACTGGAGCCCCTAAAGCTCAAGAACCCAAACTCACCAAGCTTCTCATCAGCATACAGTGCACCAACCTGAACCCACCTAGTCCCTCACCATCTCTGGGTGCTCAGGCCCAAAGCACAGTGACTCAAACTAGGCTTAAGGTCACCAAGTACCTCTACTGCCTTGAGCATCCTGTCACAGACAGGCTCTACTTTTCACTGGTCTGGAGCACCCAGGCCCAAGTATACTGGTGCCCTGAGTGGTCGGGCTCCAAACCCACCACACAGGTCTCTGACTAGGCTGGGGTACCACAGGAGCAGCACCCACTGGTGCCTCTAGAGCTACTGTCTCAAATACATGAAGCTCTTCACCAGCCTGGAGCACAAAGGACTTGATCTCACTTTGCCCCTCACCAACACCACGTACAGAGACCCTAAACTCACCGACAGCACTAGGCCCAAACTTGCCCTGCAGCTCCCAGTCAGGAGCACCCTATCGCCAAACACACTAATGCCCCAGCCCTCAGACACACAGTATCCCTCCCCAGCCTTTCTTAAGGGTGTTTTGTCTTTGTGATGCTGATGTGAGTGATACCTCCCTTCTCTGCTTGTTGTTCTAACTCAAGCAGTTTGGTGTAGCTCTTCCCTGGCAAACCTTGGAGCTGTGTTTGGGGCCACTTTCCTCCCAGAATGCCGGCTGGAGGTTATTTCCTACAGCAGCTGGAGCTGGAGTATATCTTTCCACAGGAGGGTTTCCACAGTAGTTGTTGGCTAAAGGCCAATTTCCACAGGAGCCGCAGCTAAAGCCACTGTGGCTTAACCTGACTTCATTGCCAGTGACTTCAGGGGCTAGAACCATCACTGCTGGAAGCACTTCTGGCTGTTTGTGTGAATGCTCTGAAGCTTTCTTAGTTTTCTGCTGCGGTTGAAGTTTTCTGTCACCCCTTTGGTTTTCAGAAGAAGTGTGTGTCTTCCTGTTTTTCTGCCTTTCCTCCCCCCCCCCCAGCCACGCTGACTGCTTCTGTGTGGCTACCCTGCCACCATCTTAACCCAGAGGTTGCCTTCTTCAATTCCTTCTTTGCTGTAACCTAGGAGATGGAGTGCTGGAAATATCAATTGCCATTCAAACCTTCCACTGAATCAGTGGAAACCTGATTCTTGCTTTTATGGTGTCAAAGAATTGAAATCCACAGATCAGAGGATGACAGAACTTTAAAGAAGGAAGGACTGTAGAGCTCTTGTTCAAGAGATGGCAAGAGGAGGTTCCAGAAAAATTTTAAAATTAGCCTTCAGGGATATGCATTTTATTATGGCATTTCTATACATACTCTGTTCTTATTGATTCTCACCACTCCCTTTGCAATCTCCTACATGCTGCTTGCTCCTCTTTATCCCCAAAGAGCCTCACTTCTGCTCTCAGGCCCCTTGTATTCTATTGCCCACTTATTTTCTCCTCCCTCTTTCACCTCTCTCATAGTCCTCTCTTGTTTTAGGATCTAATCCCCCACCAACACATATGTATATATAAAAATTAAAATGTAAGATTGGCATATGAAAGACTATCTGCACTATTTCTAAGTCTTGTTTACTTCACTTATAATTTTGAATGTCATCAGATGCTATTTTTTATTATTTTTTTATTATTTTTTATTATTTTCCTACAGATGCTATTATTTTATTTTTCTTTTATTGCTGAATAAAATTTCATCATGTATATGTACCCCATTTTCTTTATCCATTCATCTGTTGATGACATGATGTGCAAGTATCTCCATCATAGGACTTGGTGTTGTTTGGGTAGATACCCAGGGGATGACGGTGAGTTCAGCACTGAAAGCAACCAGATGCATCCTAGAAGTGCAGACTCTTGAGTTCTTCCTTAGAAGAGTCTGAATCTGGACTTTGACAAGACCCCCAGGAAATCCACATCCTCAGGTAGGGTTAAGAAGCACTGCAGTCCAACAGCTCAATACTCCTGAAAAGATCACTATTCTTCCCACATTTCTCCTTAATATTGCAAGAGATTCTTGGTGAAATTTTCCTTCTAGTCATCTGAAGCCCCTTTATAGTTTACTATTTCTTAAGGCATACCACATTGTGACACGGTTAAGAGTTACCCTCAAGAAAGCTCAGCAGTGTGGTCCCTCACCACACAAGTCCTTCCATTTACACCCAGTGAAGAATTGATCTCCAGGATTGATTCTTGCATGAGAGCTTCCACTGCTATAAATCTAGTAGACTGTACAGCCTCTGCCTTCAGAGAAATGCATCGTCTTTGGAAGCCTTTCCCTGCTCAGTCCCTCTTCCTTCTGTATCTTCCTTCACAGGCACTAACCCCTAATCAACTTCTTGCCTTCCTTTTGCCTTTGCCTCAGAGTCTGCTTCCAAAAGGAACAAACAACACACTCTCTAAATCCCTTTCTTTCATTTTGGAGAAACATATCTCATCAAATGACTATGTGTGGTAATATAACCTACCTGGAATGTACAATCTTGACTATAGGACAAAAGGGAATGAAACACAAAGGATACTCACTACAAAGTTACTTCAAAGACCGAGGAGGATTTGTAACCTAGTCACTGTTTTATTGGTTTGGCTCATTAGAATGAGTGTGCTCTTACATCCATTCATCTGGGGGTAGTGACATGGTGTATTGTGATGGATGGGACTGTCAGAAACCCACTGAGTATTTAGATACTGCATTAGTGCATTACATTTACAAATAGCTGTTCTGTAGTAAAGTATGATTGCCTCTTGTTCTGTGTGTTCTTCTGCATGCTAAGGGAATCAATATGTAAAGTGTCATTTACTCTTAAAAAAAGAAAGAGGTAATATATTTTGCTCTCTTTCTCTTACCACGAGGCAGCGCCACTAAACTATGATGCAAGCAAAGTCCCAGTGCTTCAGTCTACAAAAATTTTTGTCAAAGGATGAAATACATTTTTTCATATATAGTCTTGAGTAATCCAAACAAGAAAAGTAACAAAATTATAATCAAGTCTGCACTATAAGAAACCACTATAAGAAGCATTGTTGAGAGAAGACACAGAATAAACACTTGCAAAAACACTTATCTCCCATTTCTTGTCAAGACTTAAAGATGGCACTTCTATCTTAGAAGGATAACCAGGGATGGTGTCCTCAGTCATGGTCCTCATCTGCCATATAAATAGCTCTCCACAGACATTGCCTTTGAGTACTGGCTACACTCATTCCTATGCCTCAGAAACTGTTTGTGCTTTATCCTTGAGGTATATATCACTATACCTGCCCTTCAAACTTTCTGACACAAAGCAGAAAGCTTAAGGGAATAATTCTTTCACACTGGCCCCCAAGTTTCTTTTGAACATGGCCTCATCTACCAGTGGTCAAAAAGAACTCTCTTCCAGGGTTTTAAAACAAGCAACTGGACCTTAGCAACAGCAAAGCTCCAAGATTTATTGTTGTTGCTATTGTGTTGTTGTTTTTCATCCCAGGGATGATGACGGGGTCCAAGGCAAGTTAAAACATGGAAACTGTGATTTCTGTTTAGTCTTCTGCTGATGTTCTTCAGTAGCTACCTTTATTTTTTTAAATGAGTTACATTATTTAATGGGCAAACAATGAGTTGTTATCCCCAGTTCCTCAATGCCCCTCTTCCCCATCCCCAATCAGCTGGATCAGTAGCTACCTTTATACCTAATGTTTCCTTGTCTGCATTCTAGCCTCACAGGATTTGTTGGCCTTCTCATATGCATTCATCACACACACACACACACACACACACACACACACACACACACACACACACCACTCTTCCAATTAATCTAGTTTTGCAATAAGGCCAGAGTTACTTTCTCCTGCTTATACATAAGCACTGTAATTGCTATCTGTAATTATACTCATATATTGATGCTTGATTAACAATGATCTGTGTGACATATACAAAGTAGAAAAGTAAATCCGAAAGAAGTATTCACATGAGTCCTAAATGTTAGCTTTTTCCAATTACTTATGTGTAGAGACGTATCTAGTAGCTTCTCACAAGTTCATACTGTTTTCTCATAGACTTGTATTGCTTTTGAGGGATATAAGTGTGCTTTCCTCATTCTCACACATTTGAAACTCTTCAGTCTTTGTGGGAGACAGGTCCTGATGACAAGGACAGACAGCCTCTTACCCTATTTCCAATAAGGAGCCCAGATTTTTGAGAGCATACCTAACAACTTTTTTTTTCCTTAAGGAAAGTAAATCCATTCCTGCTCAAGAACAGTAGGCTATGCCTTTCAGGTACTCTTGTCAATGGTTTCAAAGTTAACTGCTTAAAATTGAAAATTTATTACCAAGGTTTTATTGCGTTGAGAGTGGAAACATGTTACACAACAAACATCTCTCCTTTCATGACATCAGGAAGGTACTTAATGTATTCTTGGTTCTTTTGAAAGCAATCAAATGAGAATATTATATAAAATTGTAGTGCCAAGAGGCTATGTTATTTATATCATTGATTTTTGAAAACAGAGAAAATAAAACCTACAGTGATATTCTAGTATAATTTGTTGTATGAGATGCTTTGTTTTATGGGTGACATAAAATTGACTTCTGCTAACCAAACATATTCATCACATGGCTCAGACTTCAGACACAATTTTTTCTTGGGATGATGCTATTACTAAGTTCTGTGTCTTCCTCTTCACAATTTTCTTAATTTTCCCTAGTGCCATGACATTTGGAGAGCAGGAGCAGATAGTTCCCCTCACAACAGGACAGATACAAAGGTTGCTTCTGTCCCAAGTGTGCAGGTCTGATGGCCAGACATACGGATCATCTATAGGAAGTTAACATCCTGTCATCACACAACCCAGCATGATGACCTGGGACTCAGCCTGACACAATTGGACGCTCTAACCAATATAGCTAGGTCATGTGTTACATCCATGGAGCATTTCTGGACTTAGCTTGTTCAAAACCACATGAATTCCCCAAAAAGAAGCCTTGAGAAAAAGGAAAGGGAGAAAATAACACCGCATAGGAAACTCCAAGTTTGCAGTTCACCATTACTGGAGAGCCACTAAAAATTAGGAACATGAACTGTAGCTGGAATGACGCAAGCTTTGTCTACATCACCCATCACTTTATATATATATATATATATATATATATATATATATATATACATACATACATATATATTTGCATGTAAAGCAAACTAATGGTCCTTCTTGATGGGCTGGACTCTTGAATGTGGTATGGATCTGATTGATTCTAAGATGGGTATCTTAGAAATGGACTAAGAAGCATGAGTCTGCAGTCATCAATACCCTATGACTGCTAGATAAACCAAACAGCCAGTTTACCCAATGAAATGAAAAAGCCCTTTCTACAAAATGGCCATACATTTGCCTTAAGAAAGCTGCAGGCAAAATCTTACAGTTGGGTGGGATCAGAAGAGGGGTGTGGTTAGTATTATAATACAAGTGTCTAGTATGTCAAGCTATTATAGTGAGATGCCTTCATCTTCTGGGCAAAATGTGAACAGGACCATCCCTGGCCAAGCTCAGGGCCTAGAAAGGCACTGACCATGTTCGCCCTGATTTTCTTGCTTTTCTGTCATTTATGGTCTTCAATATATTTCCCTGATGAGTCGTCCTTTCTTTACCTATACTTAAATCTCAAATTAATACCTTTTTGTAAGAAACCATAATATTAATTTATATTCATACATCTTGAAACACTATTTCAATTTTGCAATTTAATGAAATATGAGCCATGTTATGGGTAAAATATCTAATTTTTACATATATACATATATATGGAAAGAGAGAGACAGTAGAGAGCAATGGACAATTTCTGAGCAAATGAACACTTTTTTCAGAATTTCAATATAAAATTACTATGGACAAGTAGAAAACATTGGACTTGAGTAAAATAGGATTTAGCAATAAAGGGACACATTTAGCAGCTAGGTGTTATGAAATATATCAAGTAGAAAAACGACAACAAATATAAAACAACAACCAACCAAACAAACCAAGTGCTGAATCAAATAAAAATATAGAAAATAGAAAAATGGCTTAAGGAAGACAAAGTCAAAGTCTTCTTGGTTTATTAACTATGAAAAGGAAAAGATCAAACAGTTGGAAAAGTCAAAGTACCACCAACAAGTCTCTACCCATGGTCCTCATCAACAGCCTCCGCAGTGGCAGGCAGCCTGCTGCTGCTGGTGAGTCTTCTTTTTTCTTTTTAATGTAGACAGGAGGTAGATAGCAGACAGCTCTCAGACCCGGACCAGTCTCCTAGGACTTCAAGGGATAGCACTGTCAGAAGAAGCTGGTGATGCCTTCAAATTTCTAGTTTCAAAAGCAAAATAAAATAGGAATGTTTAAAAATCAGGAGAGTCCCAGAGGGGTTGGTGCATTTTAGGGGCGCTCTCTCCTCCCAGTGAAAGGGGAAAGCAACTTAAAATGGTTGGGACTAAGCCACAGCATGAGAGACAGAGCCTAAGAAGTGAGCCATTCCACTTTTAACAATAGAAATCTTAAAGATCAAAAAAGGGGGAAGGCGGAGAATAGTTACCTGTGGTGCTGGCAAAGAGAGGAGAGGCAAGAGGAAACATCTCCGTTTAGGCACTCCACCATTTTAAAAGGGCCTGCTCAGTCTGTAGCCTGTCAAACCTAGATCCTCCATGAAGCAGATACCTGGGGAATCCAGAGCCGGTGTCATCAGACTATGCACCAAAATCTGGCCTACAGAAAAATGACCTTGAGACTTCAGAGAAGAAACTGCATCCAAAGCCTGCAGTATTAAGTGAAGTGAAAATTGGATCAGAGACATTTGTCAGGGGAGCATGACAGGTTCAACGTCACATGCTGGATCTCAGACAGGGCCAGGATTTACAACTGGACAAGAAGAGTCGATGAGTATCTGTGACCTGACCTCACGAAGGACCTCCCAGGAGTGTGACTAGCAGCTGAGAGCTTGGGAAGTAGTACACAGAGTTGAGGCCCAAACCAGAAAACAGACTATATTCAGATGACACTTAGACTATTCTGTCATTTAGCTCATTAGTTTCATGTTTCAGCTTGATATATTTCATCACATTTCTCCTTTATGTAATACCCAGTGCCCATGTAGCAAAACAGCTCTGTTCTTATTCTCTCTTCTTTTTCTTGAATCTTATTTAAACCTCTCTCTTTCTTATCATTTTTTTGACTTTTTTCTGATTGCCTTTCCTTTGCATAGATTTTCCCAAAGTACATAGGATGGACTGGTTTGGGGATATCTAAGCCTAACTCTCCTGAAAGCTTGAGTTGTTTTAGATAGTCTGGTTTCATTTTTTTTTTCTTTTCATTCTACCTTTAGCCAGAGCTGCCTCATCCTATCCCCTTGTGCCTATTGTTCTCTTTCCTAGTTGTACTTTCTTCTTCTACTTTTCCCCACCAGCCCAACATTAACCACGAGTCTTACTCTGCTTTTTTCTCTTCTTTCAACTCATACCCACTAGTGCACAAAACACTATTTGTGTTCCTGTACATTCTAAAATGGTGGGAGTTAAAGAGGCAATTGCATTTCATTTGAAGATTACTGTATTCTCATAGAAGGCTTTCCTTTCATAGTGACTCCTTTGAAGACAGTATTCCAAGTCAGGGGTAATATTGGAAATTGAGTCTGGTGCTTCAGCACCTGGCCAGAGCGCCAAAGTACTGAGTTAGATTCCAAATTTAGCAGAGAAAATGGCACCTCAATTCCAAATCTAAAAGAGATGAATAAATTCTCAGACTTACATGAACTATGGAAACTAAACCAGAATAAGATAAACAACTTAGATATTTAGCAAACAATAATATTGAGGCAGCATTTAAAAAGAATCTCTCAACTAAAGCGAGTCTAGATCAAGAGGGACCCACTGAGTTTTACCAGACACTTAAGAAGAACTAATATCAGTACTTCTCAAAATAAAAAAGAAATGAATGCATCTAAACTCTTTTAAGCAGCCAGTATTACTCTGATACCAAAATCAGATGGCACAAGAAGAAAGAAAAATTATAGACCAATCTCCCCAATAAAAATAGATACAAAAATTCTCAATAAAATACAAATTCTTAAAGATACTTTATTCATGTATTTATTAGCAACCATAGAAGGAATGTGTATGAAACAGAGTGTGTGTGAGAGAGTGAACAGGAGAGGATGTGCATTCCAGGGCCTTCTTGCCACTGGAAACAAATTCCAGATGCATGCGCCACCTTGTTCATCTGGCTTTACATGGGCACTGGCACATTGAACCTGGAATTACAGACTTTGGTAGCAAGAGCCTTTAACCACTGAGCCAACTCCCCAGGCCTAAAATGCCAAATTTAAGAACACGTCAAAAAGATCATTCACCATGAACACATGAACTTCATTTCACAAATGCAAGGATAGTTCTACATATGCAACTCAATAAATATAAAAATTCACAAAAAATTGACTCAAATGTAGAAATCACATGATCTTCTGAATAGACTTTTAAAGTATTTTATATGTAATTACTTTCTTAACAGACAGAAAGAGAGAGGGAGAGAGAAAAAGAAAGAGAGAAAGAAAGAAAAAGAGAAAGAGAGAGAATGAATGCATATGGGTATTCCAGGAGCTCTTGCTTCTGTAAACAACCTGTAGACACATGTGTCACTTTGTATATCTGGTTTTCTGTGGGTACTGGGGAATCAAATTCACCAGGAAGGCTTTGTATGCAAGCACCTTTAACTGCTCAGCCATCTCCTCAGCCCCAGAAAAGACTTTTGACAAAAATCTAATTTCATTTCAAGAGAAAAGTCCCAAAGACATAGGAATAGAAGGAACATATTCCAATATAATAAAGGATATATATGTCACATCTATACATTACACAGAATGGGAAAAAAATCTAAAAGCATTTTTACTGAAATCAAGAACAAATACAAAGCATCCAGTTTCTCCATGTGAGAGGTGAGAAAAGAGAGGACAGTGGATGAGGTGAATGTGCCTGTATTTTATGAAAATTAAAAAAAAATAAAGCTAGACATCACCTTGTAGTCACCCTTATAACAATAACAATAATCCCTAAGCTTCAGTAGAAGAACTAAAGGCTCTCTTGTGTGGCAGGAGGTGTTGGTTTGAAGGGACTCTTAGGAAACACTCTCCTTGTGATTCTGTTGTCTGGTTTCTGAGCACTGGGTGTACACCTTCCTTAGAAAACACATGTGTTCTATGATCTGACTCTGGTGACTTGTGCTTCAGATTACACTCTCTTCATCTATAATTCTGTGACCTGTGCTTTGGCACAAGCTGTCTCTATCTGGAATTCTTCGCTCCATCTATCATCTTCAAAACCAAGGATGCACGAAGCAGCTCAGGAAGTCATAGCTGAACCCATCAAAGCAGATCTGTCACCTTCGGTATGATCCCACTCTCATTCTTGCTACGTCCTGTGTGAGCCTTTCTCCTGAGGAAGAAGCTTCTGTGACCAGCATTGCCCACTCTTCACAAAGAAAATGAATGTTATCGAGAACTATCCTGCAGCTTGGGAGCAACAGAAAGATGCCATTGCTAGAAATACAGAAGGTCAATGGCAAGGAAGCAAGGATTTAAAAGTTTAATAGCATTTTAGTGGCTGATGCTTTGTCACCATTATGCTTAACATGTACAGGATTGGATTACAATGAGAGATAATAACAAATACCATTTAGAGAAATTGATTTTAAGTACTAGCCAGACAAACAGGTGGAGGTGCTCAGCAGTCTTAGTTGTAGAAAATATTGCAGACATAGTCTGATGTGAAGGGAAGAGACAATACAGCGGTGAGAATCTGTTAACATTATTATTTCACAGAGAACAAATGTTTTTCCCACTCTGTCCATGAGACCGTAGACATTACAGAACTTCCAGTGCAGGTATCTGGTCTTCCCCTGGACATGCTGCTACATATTCTAGGCTAGGCTCAGACTTCCACAAGTAGCTTTTGCCCAGGTTTACTTGAGGAGCTAAAGCAAAGAGTGGTGCTGGCCCAGATTTTGTCTGGAAGTGCAGAAGTTAATTATTTTCTCATGTTAATGCTTCCGAGTTTCAGTTTGATCATCTGCAAAATGAGGTTATGAATATGTAACCTACATCTCTCACAGGATTACCATGCACATTAATACATGCAAAAGAGTTCTGTAAACTGCAAAGTGAGGTAAAAATGAGAAGTGATTTGTTCTACCCATAAACGACCTTTATCTTGTGTCAAGTCTATTAAACATTTGTGATGTCCTATGAATTACCAAATATCACTGAATTCAGCTATATTTTAATGATCTCTGCTCCTATTTCCAAATCACCTTGATGGTTACTTAAAATAATCATTGAATAATTTGTGGGCAAATCAAAGTTAATATTTTTTCTTATGACCTTTATATTCAGGTAGAGCATATACATTTTTCTTCTAAGACTTGAAAAATTCATCAAGTTCATGATGGCCCAATTTATGCAAGCAATAGATGTAGGAAAAAGAGAGTTATGCTTGGAAGAACAGTCAGGTTTAAAGCACCTGGAACAATGGTGTGTCTGCGGAAGTTCTGTGCTAGTCACTGTAAAGGTTTAGTGTTCTAAGATTATGACCTGGGCTAAGAAGAGATTGAACTTGCACCAACAGCCATTGTTTCCTCCTTCCTTCATGCAACGCTAGAAGATTTACTCTCAGGATTACCAGGCAGTGATACAAAGTGACAGAGATCTGTGAGGAAGTTCTCCATTGAAACAGGTTGGCATGTCACTTCTAGCTCATAAGTCTACCAGAAGACTTATGAGTATATAGACCAGGGTTAGGCCAATAACCTATGGCCTGTGTTATTCTGAGAGTGTTTAGAAATTAGAAAGAGGATTTATTTGATACTGCATTCCAACCACACTGTGTATTACCTTCCTTTGTTTAAAGTAATCACACACAGATAATATAGTCCCTGCTATGATGTCACAATTATACTTGGAAGACTACTAGCAAAGAGGTTTTTGGATATCTTTTGAGAAATGGAAGTAACATTCATGATTTGACTTGATATCTGGCAGAGTGTGAGGTTTTTCTCCATAGGACATAGTTCACTTAATATTCACTACCATCTTATAAGATGGCAGGGTAACATTGACTCCCACTTACAGAACCTCAGGTAATTGAAATAGACTGGGAAAGAAGTACAGTAAAAGGGAAAGACTGAAATTTGTATCTAGGTGTGTCTGATTCCAATCATGGCTTAGAGAAGAATACAGACCAAAAAATAACTACCTTGTGAGTCCAATCAAACACCAAATGGTGTTAAAAGCTAAAAGCATTTTTAACTTTGTATTGGAGTTGCATAAGGTTTTTATATTCATTAGCTAACTGTGGAAACAGTTCTGTGTATAACAGTCCATAAAGGAGCTACAAAACTGGACATAACGGGTTTTTTTTAATACTTTTGGTGTTGGGTCATATCTGCTTGTTTTAGCATTTTTCAAATATTCAACAGTTCAGCTTCCCAAGGAGACAGAAGTGGAGATGGTTGTTTCATGGTGGAGACTTGTGCGGTGCTTTCCTGGGAGAGCTCCTGTAAGGAGGGAGGGCAGCATGGTGAGCAGAGAGCCTTGTGATAAATGTGTTGGGTTGAAGACTGGAGCTGCCAAAGTCCTTCAGTATCACCCATCCCATCAAGAAATCCTTGAAGCTTTTACAGAGAGCATCAGATGTTCAGATGAGGAGTAAATCTAGGTGTGCCATGTCCTTCCACAGAGTCATTCTTAGAAAAAAGCTAGTGAGATTCTCTGGCCCAGCAGAGACACGCCAGATGATATCCTGGAAGGCATGCTACAGCTTGTACTATAGTCCCCTCTTGTGTCCTCAGGAATTCATCTAACAAGCTCACCTGGCATGTGATCATTCCACCATGCCCCTGGGTATTTGGTACAGTAAACTGGGTGGTCTTAAGCCCACACAAATACGAATCACTCCTCATTCTGAAATACTCTAACCTTCCCCCAACACTTCCACTCTTGTAGATGACTTACCCAGTAGGGTGTGCAGATGTGTATCATTGAGAACTCATATTCCTCCTCATGCCATGGCACTATTCTTGGCACTACCCCCATTACTTGGTGGGCCCAGGAAAGATAGTAGACTTAACCTGTGCTCAGATTTCCAGAAACCTTTTTCTCCTTACTGTACATAAAATAATAATGCACATTACCATGGATCCAAGTATTCAATGAAATATCACTTTTGTATTCCTCTCATTGTGTGCTTAAAGGTGTCCTGTTAGGTACCAAGTTCTCCTTCCTAAAACCTTGCATATTTTGTCCCATGACCCCTGTTTGAAGCTGTGATTATGTTAATCACATAATCTTTCTCTTTACTGTACTATACTGTGTTATGTAAAATGAGAATTTATCCTGGATTATAAAAGAGCCTGTAGGTGGTACCACAGGTGACCCTAAAATAGACAGGAGAAAAGAAAATAAACACCCATAGCAGAGAAGGCAATTTGAAGATGGAACTGAGAAAAAAGTTGAAAGTAGTTATCTTGAAGGTTCCAGCCATGCAGCCACAAGCCACAGAAAGTCAGTGACCACCAGAAGCTAAAAGAAGCAAAAGTTGGGTTATCCCCCAGGGAGCAGCTCCTTGCTTTCATATATCTCAATGACAAAAGAATCATTTTGTATTGTTTTGTTCTGATTAACTTGTGATATTTTTTAGAGTCACCACAGGAAGTTAATATACACAAGGCCCAGCTCTTTATTGAACCCACTGTCTTTTATATTTTCATCTGGAGACTTTAGGATCTAGACTAGAAGTTATATAGAAAATGTAGGGTTCCTCACCTCAGCTCTAGAATCAGACAGGCTGGACTTAAATATTGGTTCTTCCAATTTCTAGCTGAATGACCTTTGACACATGCCTTAAGCCTATTTCTTTGGTTGCAAAATAGTTACATCATACAGACATGCTATGATGCTGCAGTTCAATGACCACCTAAAATGTTAACAATGGACAATCTCCTGAGTTTACAATCATATTCATTATCCTATCATAGGGTGAATTGCTAGGATATGTAATATCTTGGGAAAGAAAGACCACCAATAAGGAAATCTCAAATAATCAATGACTATTTTTCAGAGAAGTAAAACAAGAAGGGACCAAATAACAACCATCCACCCATTAAACCACTGCAGATCTGTCACTTGTTATTAATAATAATGAGGACATAAAAAGCAAAGCAATGGACCCTCACACCCTTCCTCTGAGAAGCTTGAAAACAACAGAGAAGACAGCAAGATGAGGTAGAAGAGAGTTCATAAAAACTCAAGGTGGGCCAGATATCACTTCCTGACGGAACAGGTGGGAGCTTTGTGGGCCATACTGGGAAATGGGGAAATTCTTGAGGATGGATCCTGTCCCTCGTGCAGGCAGTGACAGTGAGAGTGAAAGCCCAGCCCGAAGCAGGGGAGCAGGTTGCCCAGCTTGGCTGCCCTCTGTGTCATGATTTGCAAATGTACATGTGGCCATACTGAAATTTCATTCCCTTCACAATGCCAAATGTATATCAAGATTGAAAAGAAATAAGAGGCTCAAGACATTTCAATAACATTTTCAAGTCATTTTCCCTGAGCAGAGCACCATCTGTGCTCCCGGACAGCAGAGACTCTTTCCTTCAGAGTTTCAACAGAGCCTTTGTAAAGTCTCTCATTACTTTCTACATTGAATCTCAAGTATATAGCGACATGCTCCCTCTCCTCTTCTGACAGGCTGTAAGTGCCTTGAAGGAAGAATGTGTTTCTGTCTTACTTGAAGTCCAGGGAATTGCATTCAGTGGACATTATATAAATATGTGTAAATTGAACTTATGACTTGGCATAGTGTTTAAAGTAGATTGGCATGAGATTTGATGGGGCTACTCAGTTCCACACAGAGCCCCAGTTAGCGCTCCTCATCCCATAACTAGCTCCAGTTAGCTTATTCGATTACTGCAATATTAATATAACTCTTCAGTATAATTCATTTATTAATATGATCCAAATTACCATGATGAATATTTTACAACTCAGTCATTTCAAGTCTATTAATATCATCACTGTAACTACATTATCATTGAATAATTTATCAAAAATATCTAGAAATTAGGAGGTCCAACCCTGCAAGCTTCCAAGATCAGGCATACTCAGGGTGGTATGGCTGTAGATTACATATTATTTTTTGTTAAGCAAGGCATATACTTTTTTTTACGTAATTTCGAGCTTGTGGTGGTTCATCATATAACACATGGGTACTAGCTATCTTAGCTAGTGTGTGTCCTGTGTCTAGTGAATAATGGTGGAAGACAATGCGTTTTTGTACCATTCCATACCAAGTGGTATTTCAACCAGTACAAAACAGGAAGACAACATTTTCTTGTGATCATGGATGATTAGTCAAGCGAGACCCAGGGAACCTATTGAAAGACACGAGGCCTTCCAAGAAAAGATGAGATCTTAGATTTGAACTGACAAGTTTGGAAGCCATGCTGATCAGCCAATTCTGGGTGGAGGAGAGAGAAAATTAGGCAGCCCGACATTGAGGCTGAGCTCTGCTGAGACCATCTGTTACATCTACAGGGCAGCGGAAAACTGGCAGGATGTTGAGTGCACAGTAAGAACAGAGCACGTGGAAACTAAACCATTTCTGACAAGTCAGTGTGTGCTTCCTATACAGGAGTACACAAAGTTAAGACATTTCCAGAGTTTTCAGATGAAGGTAGGAGGATGCATCAGGCCCAGGGGAGAGCGAATAGTACAGAGAAATAGCTGCCTCACAAAAGTGCAGTTGAAAGATAGATCTCCCACAGATAAACACACTCTATCTGTGTGACAAGTTTACCTTGCAGGGTGAAAGAGACTTTATACTTGTCTTGTGAGTTCTACCTGACCACAGGACCCCTTAAAAGCAGAGGGGTGTCCTCTGCTGGAAGGAGAAATGGCTGAGATGAGGCAGAGAGGAGGGACAAGTAGAGTCGATGAATGACAGACTGCAATGTGCTCTCCCTTGATTTTGAAAGGGAGGATGGCCACAATCAGGGAGTGCGCTAACCTTTAGAAGACAGATGAGAATCCAGTTCATGGAACAGTCAGCCAGGGACCTGGGCCACAGTGCTGTAAGTGCAGATGACTGAAGGCTCACGCTGACCTGAATGGATTTAGAAACAGATTCTCTAAGCCTCTGCTGAGGCCCCGGGGCCCAGCTGCTATGCCTGATGAAACTAAGTAGAGGTCCCAGCAGCGTCATCTAATATACAGAAATAGGAAACAATAAATGTATGCTTTAAAATGAAATTTGTTTATTTTTATTGGAATAAAGAGAATTAGGTTTCATGATAGTGTTTGCAAACATTTGTTTGTTTCTCTCCCCTTCTTTCTCCATCACCCTCTCGCTTTGTCCACCCCACCCCCAGCACAGCCTCCTTTCCTCTTTCATATGTCACTTCCTTTTGTCCTCTCCCTGTCTTTTCCCTGTCATGTCTAAAGCCACTCAAATTATGACAATTTATTTTAGCAGGCATAGGAAGCTTATACAGCAAAAAAGCTGACTCAAAACTCACCCACCATGACTCAGGGAACTGAGAGGAAGAGGGGGTGGAAAGAATGTAAGAGTCACAGTGGAGGAGAATATCCAGAGACATTACCTTCCTCAGCAACAATGCACAAAGGGGGAAGAAAAAAAAGAAAAACTGTATCCTCTGGTGCAGTTTATACCCCCTAACCTATGGACAGACCCAGTATGCGCACCAAGGAAGGACCCCAGTGGGTAGGGGATAGAGAGGAGGGAAAAGGGGACACCTTCACAAGATTTGATCATACAATGTATATACCTATGCATAATAAAGATATAAAAAATAAAAAAATTAAAAACTATTTGTCAACACATGAATGGCTTAAAATGGGGTTTAGCTGCTGCCTTTAGTTTCCCTCTCTTTAAAAGATATTAAATTCTCAAGATCCAGGGGAATTCAGCATGCCCTTTATTAGAGAGAGGGGAAAAGTACCTTGATGATCTCCATGAATACACTCGGAGAACTCTGACATAATCACATTTTCCAATTTTGTGAGCCCTCTAATTCAATGAAATAGGTGTGATTTGAGTTAAAACTTTGGATGGCTGTGGGTGTGAGTGTGTTCATCATGCAGACACCCACTTTACTATCCCTGTAAAAATGTGTCACTAAATTTACACATTAAATTAGTTTGGGTTAACGGCAATCTTTTTAATTACATAAATTTCCCTTGCTAATTTTCAAAATGTTATAACCAATTTAGCCTGAGCAATTGAGACTTTGGAGGAAAGTTATAAAATGGGTAAATAATTTTAAATGAGTTGAATAACATATAGCAGAGATACCCCAAGATTTTTGAAGCAATAACAACTGAAATTGAGGCTACGTATATACAATTAAAATTATGATTTCAGTGAAGGGAAAAAACTTTATTGGTAACTATGTAGCTCCTCAATCTAGAAGCTTGGCATATTTTATCAGAATTGTCCTATATCTGAACTATCCTGTTTAACATAATTCATTCCCAATAAATAGTACTTCCTCTGAAGTCCAATTTGAAAAGTGGATGAAACCTTTATATCTTTTAAATTACATTGGTAATTGCACTGTTACAAAATGATACTCCATCTGAAACAAATGTGTTCTGGAAAGAACATTGAAATTGGGGATTATAATACAAGAACTTTCCCATCTCTTTGCCCTTCCTAGGAAAATGGTTCTTAATTATGCAATAGTTTTCCAGGTGCATAGGCTCTTCCAAGACGTTAGAGACATAGAATTTATATCAGTTTATTGATCTTTGATTCTTTCAAGCACAGACTTCCAAATTCAGTTCCTTTTTCTCAGTTGCACTATTCCATGGAGGCCATGACGTGTGGCCTGTTTTTAGGCAAAACATAACATATAGACATTTCTGACTCAGAGAGATGGGAAGGTTAAATATGTATGAGATACATTTTTTAACCAATACTGGAAACTGCTATGCATTTGTTCTTCATAACTAATAGTTATCAATTATGGATAAGCATAAGCTACCAAAGGACAAGTCAATCTAATGATGTTCTATATGATGAAAATATGATTTTAAGTCACCTTCCTAATGATATGTTGAATCTTGGCTTCACTGAATATTAATCATGAGATCATGAGAAGTTGCTCCAATGTATCATGGTCTCTAAATGAGGATTTTCCCTCTACTATTACCTCATCATTTGCTCAATCAACCTTATGCCACATGAAATAGGATAATTTTGATAAATGTTTAATTAAAAACCTGAAATGGCTGGGTGTGGTAGTACATGCCTTTAAGCCCAGCACTCAGGAGGCAGAGGCAGGAGGATCACTTTGATTTAGAGGCCACCCTAAATGATACTACATAGTGAATTCCAGGCTAAAGTAAGACCTTACCTTTAAAAATAAAAACACCTAAAATGTATAACATCCTCCTTCCCCTTATTCACTTTCCATGATTTCAGTGACTAAGAGTGGATGTCCAATAATAGTAATGGAAAATTATAGAAAAAAATTCAAATTTTAAGTTGTTCACTGGTCCTATATCATCTAACTGAGTCATCATCCAGTGCTCTGCCACCTTGGATAGGAATCACTCCTCGATCCATTTTATCTGTGCTGGGTACACTGCCTAGTCCCATAGTTACTATGGGATCAATTGCTATGTACTTGCACTATTTCTACTTAATTATCCATTATTTTATTTCATGATAACCCCACTCTAAGCATATTGGTTCAGAAAATTTGGATACACCAAGGAGTAGCAGCTAAGTTGAAAAGGATACAGGGTTTGTATTATTATTTTACTCATGGATGGGACAGAGCATCTGGCAAAAAGCAGCTTAAGGAAGAGAAGGGTTCATTTCTGCTTACATTTTCAGGAGGGACTTTACATTGGGGTGTGGAAGATAAGGCCGCTGGAGCAGTAGGCTGGTTGGCTCCAGGGAATCAGCAGTCAGAAAGCAGAGGGCAAACAGGAAGAGAGGCTAGGATATAAAACTTCAAGGCCCGCCTCCAGTGATCCACTTCCTCTAGCAAGACTCCGCCTCCTAAGGGCTCTGCAGCACCAACAGCTGGAAACCAAGTTTCAAACACATGAGTCCTTATGTAGAGGACATTTTACATTCAAACCACAACAGGGTTGGATATTATCTGTGGTTTCAAGTATCTATTGGAAATTCAAAGAGAACATTCCCCACACATAAGGGGGGACTATTATAATAACCTCAAAATAAATATTAGAAATTTTTATTAAAAAATGTCAATTAATTTCTGGATGTGGTAGTGTACACCTACACTTGGGCCATCATAGGAGGAGAGCCATGAATTCCAGGCCAGCCTGGGACTACAGAGTGATGTCCAAGTCAGCCTGGATTACAGTGAGACTCTACCTTGAAAAAAAAAAACACCCACAAAAATGTCCATTAACAAAGAGGATGAAGGAAACAGGAAAATTAGGAGTCCACACAGAAAATACTAGAATATGTTTGCTGGAGAGAGAGAGAGGAAGATGAAATTCTGCTCATTTTGGGAGTGAGGTTGGATCATTAAACAGTGGATATAATTCCTCTAGGGTATTCTGATGTCATGAATGATTGCACACACAAGTATTCTCCAAGTCACGCTGTCATAGCTGCCGTCTTTTCAATAATTTTTACATGTGAACAATACTCACAAATAGGTTTACTTAGAGTTAATATAATATTCAGACTCCAGACTATTATAGACCACTCTTGGTAC
Source organism: Zapus hudsonius (assembly GCA_004024765.1). NCBI lineage: Eukaryota > Metazoa > Chordata > Mammalia > Rodentia > Dipodidae > Zapus > Zapus hudsonius. The sequence goes on along the minus strand of PVHP010003177.1, from coordinate 33,476 downwards.
CAGTAGCCAGAAGATTTAGAAAGAAATGAAAACTCACTAACAAGACAGGGTCAGATATTAGACTTCCTTGGAGGTTTTTATTTGTATTTTTTTATTTTTAAATACTGTATTTCCAAGGAGAGAGAGAAAGAAAGAGAAGGGGAGGGAGAGAGAGAATGAGCATTTCAGGGTTTCTAGCCTCTGCAAATGGACTCCAGATGCATGTGCCACTTTGTGCATCTGGCTAACTGGGGAATCAAACCCAAGTTGGTCATTAGGCTTTGCAGGCAAACACCTTAAACACTGAGCAATCTCCTCAGCCAGTTTTTATTTTTTAATTTTAATTTTGTCTTTCTTCTTTACTGTGAATTGAACCAATTATCTGAGGGCCTATGGGGGCCCACATATGCTAGGATCTAGGTCTACCACTGATCTCTGTCTGCAGTACTAGTTTTAGTTTTTATTTTGAAACAATGTCTCACTAAGTGGCCCAGGCTGGCCTTCAACTCTCTGTGGTCCCTGGGGTCTCTGGAGGTCATTCTTGTAAGTGCTCAGGCATGAGATGAGTTTTATAGCAAGGAGCTCCAGGAGTTCTTTAAGGGGCCCACTATCTTTTTCAACCTCTCTATAGACATAACTTTGAGAGTCTCTGACAAGAACATGGAGTTTACTAGAAAGCCAGAAATAATAGCTGATCACCAGTATGTGTTATCCTAGTAAGATAAACTTTGCCATTGTGTTTTTTTTCTTCAACTCAGTGCAGATTCATAACTCAATTGGCACATGTCCATATCAACTCAAGCAAGATCAAAGGATTATCTGATGTAAATTTTTCTTGTAGCATGAGAAGATATATTACTAACCTTGTACCAGAAATCAGCAACTGATTTATTGAGAAAGCAAATATGCCAGTGCATAAAAATGAAGCTATATTTTTACCTATCAATTACTGCCCCAACAGTGCTAGTTGAATCTCTTTTTCTCATTGTTAAGTGAACTCCTACATTAGAATCATACCTAGAATTTAGACTTTTTATTTTCACCCAGTTACTAAGATGACTGCTTACATTTCCCGGAATGCAGAAGTTAATAACCGTCTCATAGCTCCTTTCCCCACTCAGTCCTGCTCTCCAGAGGGTGGAATGGAAGGGGCTGGGTCTGTTCCCCCCATGTGTTATGTCCATAAAGGAAAGAGATAATTAGGGAGGGAGCTTAAAGGCCAGTTTGGAATGAAGAGGAAGCTTGCTTTCTAGGTGGTGCCCCCTTGGCCTGGCCTGTGCATGGTTTGGCCAGGATGGATGGAGTATCGCCCACTAGTGGCAAGCATGAGCCTCAGAGACAGAGACTGTTGCTCCCAACTCTTCAAACATCCATGATTCATTCATGTTCATAATCCATCATGTTAATAAGTCATGTTACCTCTCAAGAACAGGGAACTCGATACCTATCACTGCCTGGTAGAAGCACCGCCCTGATTCTCCACAGTCTAGCTTTCCTAGTAACCTGCAAGGAATTCTGATGTCATTTCAGATGGGAAGAATAATTAATCTCTTTTTTTTAAGATTTTCTGTAAAAGTGATGCTTCCTCTTTCCCCATAGGATCCTGGATGTGTAGGGCTGGAGATGAGTATTGGAGGTGTGTAGCATCATTTTACTAGTTAAGAATGTCCCAGCAAAAGTGGATTAGGTATAGGTAGCTGCCATTGAGGCTATCAATTCTGTATGGCAATATTGTAGGGCTACTTAACACTTTTGTTTTCTCAGGCCTTAGTCAGTGTTATAGTTGAGTTATGCCTCCTCAAAAGTCACATGTTGGCCCCCTCACCCTCAGTACCACATAATATGACTGTGTTTAGAGATGGGGTGTCTAAAGAAATAATTAAAATTAAATGAGGTCATTAGGGCAGCACTAAGCCAATGACTGATGTTCTTTTATGAAGGACAGGTTAGGACACCCAGATACAGAGGAAAGAGCATTTGAACATTAGAACAAGATGACCCCAAACTAGTCATGCAGACATCCCCAGAAGAAGTCACTCCTGCCTACACTTGAATCTTGGACTTTCAGCCTCCAGAATTCTGTGAACGTTACCTGTGTACATCACTGAGTGTTACGGTAGCTGTAGTGAGCTGAAACAGACAGGAGGCCCTCGTGCCCTATTGTTCAAATGAACTAGAATATGGTGAAGGCAAGTTGCTGCCAGGACTGTTGCCCCTATACTGACAGTTTCTTCTCAGTTCAGCCTAGCTTACCATTAATAGAGATTTATGATAAGACAATAGGTAGGAGGGTTTTTAATATTTTTCCTACCTGGATAAAATATAGCTTAAATTCATCAGCACTCAAGGGAACAAATTGGACTCACAAAGATTAAAACTCACATGAGAACTTTGAGATACGCCTTATTAATATTCAATTTGTTTAGGGAGAAAAATCACATTAAGAACATTTTGTCCTTATTTTCAGTCACTGGCTTGTAAAACTGCCTCCCTTTTATTCATTTCCATTGACTTCTGATTCCTCACAGGTGAGGACATTGAACTTAATAAGCTATAATTCTTTACTTATAGACCACCTGCTTGATGCTCTCAGCTTGGAAAATTAGTCAATAATAATCACTAAATAAATCATGAAAACTCCCCTTAATCTTTTCTTTTCATAAAGCAGTGTTCAGGTACATTATCTTCTCTTTGCTTATCCTTTTAATCACCTCAGGAATTTTATTTTTTCTGAGCCTTGATGCTATTTATGGTCTCATCGGTAGTCCAATAGTTGTACCAAGAGGCTCAATTGTAATTTTAATGGGGTTTATATAAAGGACATCTCCAAACTGCACATGTGAACATGTAATGTTCTGTATCTAGTAGAATAGGGGAAAGTGACTTGCTTTGAACGGTGACTTTAAAGTCTTTTGTTTAAAATATTCTCAGATATTTGACGGATCATTTAAGCCAGGGAATTCTTATTTATATTTATAGTCCCAATTCCTTGTATAAGTATTCCTTCTCCAAACCTCCTCAATAACCTACTTTGTATCCATATTGATTTAAAAAATGTAAGAATTAATTACACCTTAAAAGAGTGCTAATTATGGAAAGCATAGTGGAGTGTAACTCCAATTTTCTTTCAAGAAATAAAAGAAAACATCTTCTTGAAGAAAGTGAACCTGCTGTCAGCCTGCAGGGATAGGTCCCTGGAGACACGGCCTAAGTGTCTCCCCGTCTACTGTGGGCTTATCACTGTGTGGAGATGCTGCTCAAGATGGACCATTTGTCTGATCAGGAACCTTTCAAACACACCCCCTTGGCTCTGGGGTGCCTCAGACTTTGTTCTGAGCTGCGGCTAAATACAGGCCAGAGTGTCAGACCTCCAGGCCTGCCAAATATATATATATATATATATATATATATATATATATATATATATATATTCCCTGTTAAACTCTCACACTTCTAGAGTATGCTTCACAAAAGAACCTGACCACCACGAGAAGCACAGTGCAACCCACAGAAAAATAACAATGAAAATGATGTGATTATGTGATTAGAGAAAGTCGAGGCAGGGTGCTCCCAGCACTTCACCCACTATACCAAACCATTACCTTCTGGGACAGAGAGAGATGTCCAGTTAATATAAGTCTCATATTGCTGGAAGTACATTTTTGTTTTGTTAAAAACAGATATTTGAAAGGATCGCAAAGGGGCTTGAGAAAGTTCAGTAGTTAAGATCACTTCCTATGCAAGCATGGTGGCCTGAGAAGGCTTGAGACACAGCTGGAATTTGATTTCAAGTACCCACATAAACATCAAGGAATAGTTATCTCCTTCAGTAACCCCAGTCCTATAGGGGAGCAGAGAAGGAAAATTGTCCAAGTTCACACATAAAAGGGGGGCAAGCTCCAAAATCAGTAAGAGACTCTGGCTCAAATGAGGCAGAGGAGTAAGGAAACAGGACACTTGTGTTCTACTCAGGCCACTGCAGGAGAGTGCACACAGCCACAGGTGAGTGCTTGAGGCACAACAGGACACACACATGTGCATACACATGTACACACAGGCAAAAAAAAAAAAAAAAAGAAATCATGGAGAATGAAGATAATCTCCCAAGCAACTTAACCTCTGAAAGATGTGAGTTCAACTTTAGGATCACAGAAGAATTGGAGTGTTCAGTACACTGACGATACTGTTCTCACTGGAGCAATGTATGCTCCCATTTCAACTGGAAACAACAGAAAAGCAGAATGACAACTAAGAGATTCAAAAGAAATGCTTGAAGGGTTGGTGTGATTAGAGCAGACCTTCAAGCCATGGTTCCCATCACTTCAGGGCTCGCTGTCCTTCTGAAGTTGCATCTCAGACGGGAGAGCCCAGGACATCAAGAAGGAGGCAGGTCTGGACCTAGGGTCATCGTTTGCTCTGAATTCCTGAACTCTCCTTTCATAATATGTCTTCCTGCATGTTTCTGCTTCCCCAAGGTCATACCTAAAAAGAAATGTATGTTGTGTTCTCACCAGCCTCAGCTCATGACTATAGTGTCTCTACTTCCATGAGGATCCACACAGGAAGGCTATGGCCACCTTTTTTACTGAAGCATGAAGAAACTTGTTTGTCATTACTCCTCCAAATTTAATTCAGTGACTTCCAATTCAGCATAACTCTTCAAAATTACCAGTACTTCTTCAGTTTTGTCCAGAACACCTTGCCCAATTTTCTGATCTTTCACATATTTTACCTGCGCCCTCAGCTCTTAGCTTTCCCTGCAAGGAAAGTTTTTTTGGAACCAAAAAGCTGAAAGGCAGGCGGCCTTTCTGATTGCTGCTCTGTCTTCCTTTCTCTTGAGGCAATCAGCACAATAGGAACCATCTGCTTTAAAAGGAAAAGATCTTGTTCTGCCACTTCAGCATATGGCTTGAAAATAAATTAAAGTTTTAGAGTTGAGAAGGACTTTAGGGGTTTCTCATTCAACCGCTTTCTGGTCTCCTCTGTTAAAAGTTCTTGACAGATGGTCAAAGAGACTCCATAAATTCAGTGACAGATACCCACTTCTAATGCAGTACACTCTAGGACTGTGAGAGTTCTCAGAAGTCCATCTTTATATTGAGCTGGCATCTGCTTCCATTATAGGAGGCATAAGATGATTGGAGAGAACAATGCCTCTGGACTTAAATACCAGATAGACATGGCTTAAATTGTCTAGGTGTCAGTTTCTTCTTCTGCAAAATGAGTTGATAATGTCTATCCTTCAGTGTGAAAGGGGAGATTGAGATAAATATACAAAACCAATCCAATGTAGTGTTTTGTTATGATAAATAGTTGCTAAATATTAACTCAGAATGACCTAAAATATTCAATAATGATTCAAACTCACTCATATCTTTTAAAATATTGACTTGTTATCTTGTCCCAAAAACCATAATAAACACTGATAACATAGAATAGAATAAAATGATTGTATGAGTATCTTGTCTCAAGACAATACAGCATGTCCAAAATTAACATGAATCATAAATGTGAGTATTATGAAGGAAAATATCAGAAAATCAAGAGAATACATCCTGAGGGAAGTATAAAGAACCAGTCCACTATTTCATTGTGCTCTAACACACACACATACACCCCCCACACACACACAGGCATAAGGCATCACATTTCTCTATAGAATCTTCTTAAATCAAGAAAAAATATTCCTAGTTAGGATGCCCTTCTTATGGAATAGATTCAGTTTTCCCATTAAAAATCTTTTTATTGCTAATTTTAATCTTAATATCAAAAGTCCTAGGTTATTTTAAATTCTTCTTCCTGTTATGTAAGTCCCTTTCAACATGTAAGATAACACTGCAAGTATGTATGTTATTTCTACAGTTTGCACATTTTACATGCCAATTCTTATTTGCCACCATATTTACTTCTGTAATGTTTATAGGAAAATAAATTTTAAGATGAACTACAATCCTTTTTCTTTTGAAAAAAATTGTTTTAAGAAATACTTAGATATGAAGAGAGTGTCTCCTAAGTTTTCCTCATCACTCATAGTCTTCCCTATGTAATCACACATCCTGGGTAATTATAAGGAAAAGTGGCTCCCAGTTCTCATCCAGTGGTGAGAGGCTGGCTGCCTTTGGTAGTTGTCTTCTTGAATGAAGAAACCCAAGAAGAGGGTAGAACACAGGAGCACAGCTGAAGGCAGCAAGATTCCAAGAGAAGTCCCTGATAACATTGTGAGAGAGGAAACCATGGGAAGGTCCAGCCTTCCCTTTAAAAAAGTACAAATCCACTTCTGTAAAATCAACATTAATCAGTTGATGAGTGGTTGCAATTCAATAGTTTCCTACTAAGCCCTACTCCTTAAAGGTGTGATAAATTTTAATATACTTACACTGTAGATTAAAATTCCATCATATGAACATTGAGCGGCTAGGCATATCCAAATGAATACATCTTTCGAGATGCTGCTGGTGTAAAGTGTCCCAGAGAGCAGGATACCATTCCTTCCAAGGCACCTGGTCTTGGGCACACTCTGTAGCTGGCCCTGAGGGTCTCAGCAGAGAGCAGGCCCTCTCCTTGCTCCTCCTGCTCCCCTGCCTGCAAACCTTCAGTCTGACTTCATGTCATGCTGCACTTCTTGTTAGTTGTGAAGAATTTATACAAGGACTTATCCTGTGCAGTTTTTATATTTTAAGCAGGCATGGTTTGGGCTCCATCAGAACTTCCCAAATAGACCATGATTTTAGATCATTTACTCCATGTATATACATTTAACAACCAAAGTCATCCTGATAAACCAAAACCACAGAAGCTCATTGACATTGCACTACTTGGCCCCCCACAGTGAACCACACTAAGCAATCATAAAGTGAAAAAGGAAACAGGGAAGTGGGGAGATAGTTTAGTCAGCAAGGTGCTTCCTACCTGAGTTTGGATCCCCAGCACCCACATAAAAGCTGAGTGTGGCAGGATATGCCTGTAATCCCCACACTGGGAAAGCAGACACAGGAGGCCCTTTGGGGCTCATTGACTAGCTAGTCTAGGTGAGAGACAATAAGTGTCTCTCAAAAACAAAATATCTATTCCACATATACTGGATAGATGCCTATGTGCTTAAAGGCACTTGCTTGCAAAGCCTGATAGCTACCACAGAAATCCAGATATACAAAGTGGTGAACACATCCCCATTCTCTCTCTTTCTCTCTCTCTCTCTCTCTCTCTCTCTCTCTCTCTCTCTCTCTCTCTCTCTCTCTCTGCCTCTTGATCTTTGTTTCCACCTGTTAAAAGTGGAGAACAATTGAGGAAGACACCAGATGCGGATCTTTTTCCTCCACACACACTGCACCTCACATAGATGTGCACTCACACACATATGAGCATGGATTCACACATGTACACACACCACATATACATATACCTGAACATACAAAAGAAAAAGGAAACATTGGTACCACAATCCAAAGAGGAGAGAGGAGACCAAGTTCCTTGCCTGGCTGCACATACAGCTCCATGTCTCTTCTTAACGCTCCCCACCATCCTAAATAGTCTCCTTGGGACAAGGCAGCTGGGAAGTGGCACCAGTCACTGGGCCTGGTGTGCCAAGTAGGCACTTCCTGAATACACACATTCCAACCGAACTACAATGTCAAGGGCAGACAGTAATGAGGCAGCCACTTGTCCCTGAGAGAAGGAAGCAATGTCCCTCTTCCTCTGTGAATAGATGTGGTTGTTCTCACTTGAAAGCCCCATTCTCTGAAGCATAAGCAGCCATGCCAAGGCAGATGTACCATCTGGGAAGTTTTCCAAAGTCATCACTGAGAAGCAGGAGTGTTCAGCAGAAGTGCATCCATGGAAGTTTCTGTCCCTGTCTCTGGCAGCCTGGCTGGTAGCACTAAAGGATGATAGTTGCCCAGAGGCTGGGTAGGAAGGAGCTGAGCATTCTGACAGTCGCTTCTAGCCAGTTTCTCCATTCACAGTGCCAATCAACTTATCCCTGACAGCTGCACACGTTTCACATAAGCAAAATATTTCACTGATGAGGCAGCAGCTTGAGTTTGTCTGAATGGGACTGTGTGTCGTCACAAGCCTCACTGCACCCCATCTCCAAGGGAAGAGTCGACAGCAATTGTATGATATTGCTTCCCCTTCCGGCACAGGTGGAGGGAGACACTGTTGTTAAGTGCTTCACCGATTTCCTTTGTATTCTCTGACACTCCAGATCCTGAGAAGCCAAAAAATACAATTTGTCCCCTTGAAAGGGTGCAGAGGGATGATGCATTTCCTTGCCATCTACATCTACAACATAACAATCATAGTTTTTTTTTTCAGTATGAAGTTCAGTATTTTTCTTAAAGATGTTATCACAGCTAAATAGCAACAGGGCTTCCTTTTTGACACGACTCTATCTCCTTGGTGGAAGTGCTTTCTGTGGTGAATCAAGTAGGCGTATTGCAGGGGCTGACTAACCCAAGTGTGGGAGATCAGAAGTGCCTGATTTGCAAGAGGATGAGTTGTACTCAGTACGTTGTTTCATCCTCAGCCGTTCCAAAGAAATGGATTTGATACCAGCATCATGGAGAACGTGAGGCTGAGTACAATAATGACTGGGTCCCTCACTGGTGTGCTAGCCCGAGTTAGAAGATGTGCAGGGATCTTTAGTGTGTTTATGTGGAGTTCTCACTGTTCCAAGATTTCAGAATTTTATAGCATAATGATAAAAGTGTGTTGTTGCTGTTGCCATTGGTTGTTTTTTTTATCTAAGTGAGAAATCTGATATTTAAGAATATTAAATTCTAAAATTCTGGGGAAAGCCATCAAAGTCCAACACATTCTAGACCCTACCTTCCTTTATAGCCTCATCTCAATATACTCCACAAAGAATCACTTTCTCTCTCTCTCTCTCTCTCTCTCTCTCTCTCTCTCTCTCTATATATATATATATATATATATATATATATATATATATATATATATATATATATATATATATATATTTTAAGCCAGTAAGATTCATGGAACTGATAAGACAAAACTAAACCACTTTAGTTTTTAGCTTTGGCTGCCTAACTAGCCATATATTTAAAATACAGTGGCTTAAAATAATAATCGTTTCTTAGTGCTCATGAGTCCAAAGGTCGAACAATTCAGTGAGGATTATTCATGGTTCTCCGTCAAGCTCTAAAGCACACTTGAAGCCTAGACTTAGAACTGGCATGAACCAGACGAGAGTCAAGAGTGGAGAAATATTAAGGAAATAATTTCTTAAAGTCCTATTACAGGAGGCATAGAAACAGGGATGACATTTGTAAACAAAGCTCCATGAAGTAAAGGATAAGTAGAATCCCAACTGTCAAAGATGTGTTCAAGGATGTTGCCGGGTTTAAGAGGAAACAGGGGGAAAGCACAGAACATGAGCACGGGCAAAGGGAATGGCATACAGTGTGCCCACAGAAGCACTGGCAATCTTAAAGCAGCCTTAATACTCATCCACCATGACTCAGGGAACTATGCAGACGAGGGGGTGGAAAGATTGTAAGAGCCGTGGTGGGGGAGATTATCCAGAGGCATGGCACCCATCAGTAACAGCACACTTGGCCAGGAAGACCGGGCTGAGTACTAGGCTATCCAGGGCCCCCTGCCACAAGGACTGATCCAGATGGTACACGGAGGAGGATATCCAGCTGATTGGGGATGGGGAGGGGGGCGTTGGGGAATTGGGGATAACAGCTCATCATTTGCCCACTGAATAATGTAACACATTATGGACAATAAATATATAAGATTTAAAAAAAGAATTAGAAATGAGATTTAGGAGACGCTCCCACTCCACACTTAAAAAGTCAGAGCTTGGCTCTATGAGAGTGAAAATCAAGAATTATAGCAAAGGAATGTTTTTTACCTAACACTGATCTTTAGTACCATATCCTTGACACACTCTTTGGTGAGCTCAATGTTAACCACTCTCTCTGGTTTATTTTTCCTTATTTTATATTTTGATTTTATTTTATTTATGCTCATTTTATATATTTACTTTCCTGTCCTGCCTTAATTCTGGACCACTGACATTCTTTCTTTCCTTGGCATCCTGACAATTCTTCATTTCTCATTTAAAAGTTCCTTTTACTAGAAGGGGCTGGGGAGAATGCTCATGGGTAAAGTACTTGCTGTTCAAGCTCGAGGAGCTGAGTTTAGATCCTCAGATCCCACATAAATATTGGGTATGGTGGTTTGTTCCTGGAAGCCCAGAGCTCAGGAGGTAGAAACAGGCAAATCCCTGGGATAAGCTGGATAGTTAGACTAATTCAATCAGTGAGCTCTAGAACCAATGGGAGACTTTGTACCAGTAAGTAACATGGAAAGCAATAGAGGGAGACGCTCCACATTGATTTCTGGCCTCTCCACAGATATGCATACATGAACATGCACCCACCACACACATACAAATACACATGCATGCACACCACACACACACATTTCTTCTCTGTAATTTCACCTGCTTTATTATTCTTTTTATTAATATTATATTAATGACTCATATGTCACCAACACCCCAAGAATCTCTGCCGAGCTGTGGCTTGTTGATCTAACTGCATCCTGAGTTGAGTGCTTCGTGTACATTTTATCTTGTCTCAAAATGACCCTCAATTTCTTCCTTTCTATGTGTTCTTTAAATTAAGTGCCATAGCCTGCCATTTATGTGCAGGTTAGAGGCCAGAAAAAGTTTCATTGGGTTTGCTCTCTCTCTCTCTCTCTCTCTCTCTCTCTCTCTCTCTCTCTCTCTCTCTCTCCTCTATTTGATTTTTAAGTGATGTCAATTATATTTCCTCATTTGTTATCAATGCTGGAATGCTTACATATGAACTGTTGCTTTCTAAAATTTTAAGAGACAATTGAGATCACAAAATTGGAATGAAAGGCTTTTTTTCAATTTTACCAATATATTTTAATCAACTTATATTTAAGTAAAAAATATTACCTCTGAAGCATTCTTTAATCTACTCCAAAGACCTACAAATTTATTTATTTATTTAAATTTCTTTATTATCCATAATTGGATACACTGAATGAGTGAATAATGTGTTGGTGTCCCCAGTTCCCCAATTTCCCTCTTCCCTGTCCCCAATCAGCTGGGTATAATCCTCCGTGGGAGGTCTTAATCAGTCCATGGGGTAGGAGGTTATGGATAGCCTAGGAGTCAGCCAGGTTCCACCCACCTTTGTATGTTGTTACTGAGAGGATCAATGTCTCTGGATATTCTCCTCCACCATGGCTCTTACAATCTTTCCACCCCTCTTCCACTCAGTTCCCTGAGTCATGGTGGGTGAGTATTAAGGCTGCTTTATTGTTGAGTTCTTAGGGTCCTCTGTACTTCTGCTTTAGGTTGTGTTGAAAATCACTGGCTTATCCTGAGTTGACTGGTTAGCTGTGTTTATAAGTCTCTTGCTTATCCCACCACTTGTGGGGTTCCATATGGAGCCTCCACAGTAAAGACCTAAAAATTTATACCCCATTAAAAGAGGCTGGAATGTTACATTAAAAGACTGGAAAGACAAAACATTCCACTGTGACATTTGACCACCATTTTTTTTGTGACTTGTAGTCAGATGATGCCTGGTACTTCCCCTGCCCAATCACAAAAGCTCTGTCTAGACTCTTACACAAACACAATCGTGTTTTCTACTGTGTCTTATGTAAGTTCACACAAGCAATACTAGATTTGTGTAAGCCCTACTCAGAACTTTGTGGAAAAGTTGTTAAAGGAGTTTTTATCAAGAAAATCTTATGTGGAACCTTATATCAAACAAAAACTGTCAGATTTAGCTTTGTTATTGAGTGGGGTACAGGTACCCAAACTTCAACACTTTTATCTCTTTCCATCTTTTCCAAGTACTTACTGCATGGGCCCTGAAAAATATGACTTAAAACCCATTGGTATACCAAAAAAATGAGACTGATATACTCTAGAAGAAGAGAAAACATTACTTATACAAAATTAAACATAACAAGTCATTGCTGACCATTCCAGAAAAGAGAAAAGAAAAAAGAATACAAAATTGGAGATTTCAGACCAAATGAATATCTCCCCTAATTCTGGCAAACCCCATCTATATTACAACTTTAAAGTGAGTTTTTTTTCTTTCCAATTTGCTGTTTATATTTTCTTATATGGACAACAGTAATCATGTCCCACTGAGTTCCCATGACAGACTAATCATCTACTGCCAATTCTTGACCCACCCAGTGACTGCATAGAACATCTTCCAAGATAAAATTCCTAAAACTAGGAGTTGCTCCATGGCTTCCCTTATCTATGGGATAGGGAGTTGTCATAGTCAGCCACACACCACTGGGATGAATCTTCAAACCAGGCACAATTTGGGGGAGGAAAGTATTTATTGAAACTACAGTTTGAGGGGAATTAAAAAGATCAAGTTGACAATAAAACCTAAGCATCACAGGAGTGAAGTCCACATTGCTTGGACTGTACAGATTCTACCCTGAAGAAGTCCCTCCCCGTGCTTTCTATTCAATCCTGTTTTCTTTCTGAACTCCTATCCTGTGCTCTTTTAACACTATGACTCTGAGAGACCACCACCCTTGCAATATTCTCCATCTTCATAACACTGTCAACCTTATTCTCTCTGCCAATGATTAGCTTTTCTCTGGCATCTGCCTGGAGAAATGTCATCATTACCCACTACATAGATTTCCTATCACTTCTCCCTGAAGACATTCCTAATCTTCATCTCTTTAAACGGAGTACATTTCTCCTCATTTCTATTGCAATGGCATTTTGTAGACGTGCATAATGTTTCACTAATGATAGTGCATTTTAATTATTCAGTGACAATCGTCTCTCATACTTGAGTTCCATTTTCACACATGAAAGAACGAAGTTGTATTTACTTTCTCAGGGCTGGCACCTGCAGTGCACAGCATAAAGCAATGGATATCTGAAGAATAATGAGCAAAGCTTTAAGAAAGCAAGTGTGCACATGCAGGGGACAAGTTAGGAGAATATTGAGATCATTCAGATTGGTGAAAATAACAATGATTTCGTGGGGAATTGCAGTGGAGCCATGGCAGGAGGAGTAATTTACAAATCTCCCATTGAGGCCTGAGATAAGGCTGAGTGACTTTCAAGATCAGTGTTGAGGATCTGGGCATGGGATAAGCCCAGTATTTGGAAGACAGAGACTAGATTGGGAGCTCAAGGTCAGCCTGGGCTGCATGAGAAAATGTCTCCAAATAAATATTAGTAAATAAATAACACTATCTTTGGGAAGGTAAAAGGGAATTTGAAAAACTCAGTTTAAACATGGCAACATTGACTCTAGGCCGTTCCAAATCACAGCTATCACTTTACTGTACTGTGCTCGGTTTACAGGCAAAACGAGGGACAGTGTTGGCTAAGGAGTTGTTAACTGCATGACATATGTCTAAGAACACTTAAGGTAGTGACAGTCAAAACTTCACTTTGGATCACTTCTCTGACATTGTAGTCATCAATAGGTATTGAATATTTTTCTGAATTGGGCAGTTTCTCAGCACCTTATGATATTCAAATAAAGTACATATTTCATTATTATTAGTGCATGTATGGGTGAGTGCACGTGTGTGTGAAGGTGGCATGCACATGCATGTGTGTGGAGGTCAGAAGACAACCTCGGGTTGTGTTCCTCAGGAACACAACCCATCCTTTGGTGAGATAGGATCTCTCATTGGCTTGGAGCTTACTAGGCGAATTTGACTAGTCTAGTTTCCCAGTGAGTCACTGTCTCTTCTCTTCAGTACTGGGATTACAAGCAGCATCATCACACCTAACATATTTACATGGGTTCTTAGGATCAGACTCTGGTCCGTATGCCTGCAAACTGTTTACTGGCCGACCTATGACCCTCATCCTAAACAAAGTATTTTAAAGACTATTTATATGTTTGTTTATATCTCATACACACATAAAGAAAGATATAATATCTTATATTGGAAAACTGAGCTATTATTTCATTGTTAGTGATCTTCTGGTAAATTCAGTTTGCTAAATATTTAATTCAGTTTTTGTGATTTTCTTGAGCTGTATTTTTCAAGAAAATTTATGTTATTCACACTGAACAGTTCTGCTAAATTTCTTTTAAATAACTGTTGGGAATTTTCCCTGAAAGGTCACTCATTGTAATGGAGTAAAAATGGATCTAAATCAGGATTAAAAGCTTTAGGTGAGTTCAGACTGGTATCCCTCTGACTTAGAATTAATGACTTAGTGTTCCCTGAAGATTTTATATCTAGAGGCAGCATAACCATCTTGCTGCATTAAGATCCTAGGACGGAACTGGATTAATTTTCCATTTCTAATGAGAAGGGTATAATACCAACAATAATTCTAATTATATCGGGTTCTTACAGAGCTCATCTCTTCCTAGGAGCTAAAAGAGGTCTACATCTGTTGCCAACTTTATAGAGTGATTTGACAGGGGTTAAGCTGTAGGCTATGTGATTAGAAAGAAAAATGATTAGAAATCTGGAGTTTTCATCCTATACTCAGTATGCTTTGCTTTGCACTTAAAATTACATTTTTAAAAGAGAGTATAAATTATAACATAGAATGAAGCATTTGATTTGACATTTCTGAAAAAGACATTTGTGAAGCTTTGGAGTATGAATTATAGAAAGCTGTGAAATTTCTTTTACTTAGCATGTTCTAACATATAGTTGATCCATATATGTCTGAATTCATTTATAAGGATATTATCTGAATGAGGCAAGGTGAAATAGATTATTGTTCAAGGTTGCCTCCAGTGGTATATTTCTTGGTGATATCCTCTCTTACATATTTCCCAGAAAAAAATTAAAAGTATATAAAAGTTAATGCAAAATGACAGTTAAATTGCTTTCTTTTACTAGGGAGTAAATAGAAGAAACCTCACTTCACTCTTTCTGCATTGCTCCTCTATAGTCTGCTTTCAAAACTGCACCCAAACTGATTTTAAAGCATTAATCAATGTCAGCTCTGTCCTCAGCACTTTGCTTGACTTGTTCCTCATCAGTGTCATTGGGATTGCTCCTGCCTGGGTGCTTTTGTGTATCAGTTACTTCCTTGTTGCTAACACAAAACAACTGAACAGAAGCAGCTAGGGGTAGGAAAGTGTGTGTCAGCTTACAGTTCCAGAGGGCAGAGTCTATTGTGGCAATGAAAGCATGGCAGAAGCAGAAAACTGGCGCCACATCATCATATGTGCATGGAGGAAGGAGAGAGAGAGGAGAGCCACAGAGGACTAGACTATAAAAACTCAAGGCCTGCCCCCAATGATGCATTTCCTTCAGCAAATCTATTATCTCCTGAAGGTTCCACAACTTTCCTGAACAGTGCCACCAACTGGGGAGTCTATGGGGGACATTTGACATTCCACTACCACACTTTGCAAGTGCTATTTTCCCTACAGGAATTATCTTCATGAGTTATCTGTATGCCTATCTGCATGCCTTCTGAAGTATTTGTTCATATACCATTTTCGTAATGAGGCTACCCTCATGATACCTTATTTGAAGATGTCAATTTCACTCTATACCTAAAGGACTACATTTTAATTTTACTTCTTATACCATTTTTTTCTGACTTATTTTCTTACTTACTACATTTAATTTTTGTTCTTTACCCACAACCTACGAAGTCTTACAAATGGAGCATGAGCCACTTAAGGGAACGAACGCATCATCGTCTCTTTACATCAATTCATCTAAGCACTCAAAATAATGTCTGGACCATATCAAGTTCTCAGTAAAATGCTTTGAGTAAATGAGTAACTGACATGTGGTTTTCATTTTTCAAGAGATATAATTTACATAAAAGAACATCCTATAGTTAGACAAGCAAAAAGTTGTCATTCCTAAATGTTGCTCAAAGATGTACTTAAGATATGTGACTCAAATAATATAGAAAGGCAAAACATTAAGGAATTAAGACTGAGTATCATTATCAATATATTATAGAATTAATTCTTGATCCTTTAAATAATAATAAAATACTATACATTTCAGAAATAATTTTAAAAAGAAATATGTATGTAATGGAATAAACTTATTTGCTCTTTTATCTAAATTGAACAGAAAGTAATTAATTAAATCAATAAAAATTGGGAAGTGCAAAGGACAATGTGAAAATGAGGAAAAATTCCCATTTTCAGAAACATCAACACAATGTGCATAGTTTTAGTGGATGATGTCATTAAAAGAAAAATCCCCAGTGCTTGTCTTAAGCTTCACGTCTGACTTTTACATGTACCTGAAGATGGTGAACTTGCACCTAAGGTCACACATGAAGATGTAACTGCTCCCCATATTTCACAAGTTCAGAGTCCTTTCTTCTTAGCCATGTTTCCTCCTTTTGCAGAATGACAGAGTGACTGCCAGAATTGAGCACAGCCTCTGCTTGGGCCCTGCACCACAAGAAACTTGACCATCCTCTCACATCTTGGTGGTTTGCTTCTACTAATTCAGCCTGATACCATGTTGGCTCTTAGAGGCTTCATTAATGACTCCTTTGCAGTTCCCAGAAAGTTTTCCATTGTGTTCAACCAAACACAGGCCTTTAAACTTTTCCAACTAAATAGCAATTTGGTAGATTTCAGCCCATGACTACATGAGGCAGTACAATTTGGATTCAGCATATTCTCTACTCAGACAGCTAGTTTCAATGACAAATTGGGAGAACTTTCCACTTGCTTAAGAAATTAAGTTGGAAGATGCCTAGAAAGACAGGTAGAGATGGAAGGCTGCAACAATACACTTGGAATCTCCCTGGTGATTGTCTTTGATTTATTAATAGGCTCAATTGACTTGCAATGATTTAAAACTAAGCCACACTTTAGTTGTTCAAAGGCCATACTTTTTATCATAATAATATGTCTAGAATTATGCCAATTTAAGAACTAGTCACAGACAAGTATTCCTTTTCATTCTCCAACCTACTAAGCCTACCCCAGAAGAAATCCTAATATATTATTATCGCACAATATTTGCTGGTTTCTTCTCATCCTCTTTGGGATATTTATGCAGCATCTTATACCAATTTATTCTGAAATCCATTTCAAGATGCATAACAAGTGTGTCTAATTTTTCTTCTTAATCTCCGAAAACTTTGCAATTAGTTTGATACAACTGCACAAAAGATCATCAAGAAAGGTCAGACAGGTTCAAGAAAATTAGTATGATACGCTGCATTATATAACACCCCACTAGATTTCTCTGTAATTATAACTTTTAATTTGAAATCAGTTATATTGAGAATCCATATTAAACCATGAATGATAGCCAATTAAAAACATCTTTAAATTGCATTGCCCTTCAAAACGAAATTAATGCTAATCAAATAAACTGCTTTTGATATTGTGAAAAATCTGATTAAATGATTACTGCTATAGCTAATTGAGTAACCTGCATATCAAATGCTCCTAAATATATTTTTACCTTCCATTTGCTTTATGTTTGGCACAAAAGAAGGTCACCAGGTGTATCAAGTAGCTTCTTGTTGCTGGCAGAATGTACCCAACCAAAATCAGCTTGTGGGAGGAAAGGGTTTATGTTGGCTTGCAGCCTCAAAGGGAAGCTTCCTGATGGCAGAGGAACATGTGGCATGAGCAGGGGGTGGACATCACCCCTTGACTAACATCAGGTGAACAACCACAGTTGGAGACTGTGACAAACCCCAGCAAGGGGAGGCTGATGATAACACTGATAATCCCGCCCCCAACAACACACCAACAAGGTTCCAATTCCCAAATTTTCATCAGCTGGGGATCAAGTAGTCAGGACACATAAGTTTATGGGGGACACCTGAATCAAACTGCCACAGAAGGGAAAATTGGAATTCATATCTCAAAAAAAAAACTATCCTCCTTCCTAGCATGGTCTATTCATCCTTTATTATCTCTCGGTATCATCAAAGGAAGATCTGTAGATATGATGCATCTTAACATTTCTAAGAGTATGGGTTATATTGAATTGCACTCTTTATGAGAGAATATTGTAGAAAGGGAAACAGTATTTCATATTACTCAAATGTATTGATTATACCCAGTTTTTTAAAAAAGAGGTAATCTAAGAATTGCTTAGATGTTTGAGATATTTTAAACAAGATTGCTTTTAAAAACTCAGCTATTTAGCTAGTCATGATTTTGAAGTTCACAATGACTTTACGTAGTGTATGCTTATGTCTCAGCAGTGAGAATAAACAACATAAGGACTGGGTTGTGGGCAGACCTCTCAAACAGTTTGTGATTTGCTTCTTTGCTAATTCAAAGCTCATCCCCTAATTTAATCAGAATGGTCAATTTGGTAGACATATTATTTAAACCTTAAATCTCCACCTTTGGCAAAGAAAACAGACGTGCAAAATAGCAAAGTCCTGTACAAACAAACAAAACAAAAGACCCTGAAATACATGATCTGTGACACACATTGTATTTACTCAGTTAAACAGAAATTCATCTTAGAAGCACATTTTTAAAATAAAATTTCAGAATTGTTTAGCTAAGGGTTTGTTGAATAAACAAAGTCTGAAGCTAGACTGTCTCTATTACATGCAAAATAAAATAAATCATTATTGGATTATGTTTTCCAGGCTGAAAAATATATTTTATATAATTGTTTTCCATCCGCTTATTTTATGGACCTGAACTGCTCCATGATACACAGGGCCAGAAACAAATTATTTCTAAACATTATGCTTTCATTTTGATCTGTTAGATTAGCTGTAAAAATATACTAGCTAGTCTTTTCTCCTATAAACCCATCTGTACTTGCTAAAAAGTAAATTATTTTGTTGAAGGTCAGCATTAAATCCAGCCAGATTTACTTTTTTTTAAAAATTAATCCCTGTGTGTTGCTTAGGTTGTAAGCTTTTTATCACTGCTGTAACCAGGCTTTTGGCCTCAGCATCTTCTCTCTCAATTTGATTCATAATACTGCTGCCACAATGCAATAAATGTTAGGATTTGGCCATCTGGGCATTTTTAAGCAAGGCATACCATCAGTGGAGTCTTTATTTGGTGTGGAACCTGATGTTCACTCTTTAATACACGCTGCCAGCCATTTGTCAAAAATGTACCACCTGTGTCCAATGGTTTACAGTGGCCACGTAAACTCCCGTCACACTTCCTAACTCTCAATTAGAAAAATCTCAGATTTACTCATTATATATTTTATGGGTTATGGAAATACAGAGGGATCTTAAAATGGCTGGAAGCTGAACAATCTGGCAGGTAGATAAATATGAACCTCATGAGAGTCCTTGCAAGCCAGTGGTTTACTGTTGCTGCTGGGCTCGGACTGTATAGAAATAGAGCAGAATCCTGGCTGGGCATCAAGTAAGAGGGAGTTGGGAAATGTGTCAATTCACATGCAGCAGAGTTGTTAGTGTAAACGTGAGAGGCACTCATTCATCTGAATTATTTGAGCTTCCATCTGCAACCCTGTGACCAACACTTCAAGATGGACAAGAGTGAGAAATGACTGCACTTCTCAGAATACTCTTCTATGTATATCCCAGTCATGTTTTCATATAAGAAAACAAGAGAATGAGAGAGTAAGTGTACCCTGTGGATGGAGACAGATCATGAGGGGGGACAAGAGAAACATGAGAAGGGGGAATAAAAGGAAACATGTCAATGGAAAGAGAAAGCAGGCTATATATGATAAGGAGAGGGTGAAAGTGGGGAGATGGATGATGATGTGGGGAGGGGAAATGAAACAAAAAAAAACTGAAATACAACATAATAAAATTGTGATGCTTAGGTTTAGTTGTCAACTTGATCTTTTTAATTATTGTGTCTCTGAGGATGTTTTCAGGAAGGCAACCTCTCAGTAGGGGCAGGATGTAAGGAAGCTCAGAGAAGCTAGAAATTAACATCCCTTCCTGTGTGCACAGTGCAGGAAGGAAATTACAGAAAGTCAGGACGCCATTAGTCTGGGATAGGGTCTCAAGACCCCACCCTAAGTCTATATAAAGGGGAAGGAAATTTCTGTCCCTTAGCCTCCTGCATGTTTGCTATTTGCTGATGTGTGCGTGTGGTGCTGGTAATGGGCTTCTCTCTCTGCTTGAACCTGTGAAAGGTGGCCAGCCTCTTTCACTATTATGAAACTTCCCCTGGATCTGTAGCTTCAATACATCTTTTCCTCCCATAACTGTTCCTGGTTTGGAGAGTCATCCTAGTGGTGTGTGGCTGACTACAACAAAGACTTAACTCTTTTTTATGCTAAAATAATTAAATTCTTTAAAAACCCTCTTCCATGAAACTCTCTTGCACACACTCATTTGGATCTGGTTTCCTGCTGCAATTCCAAAGTCACCATGACACCATTATACACAGGATTTGGGATGATGAATCCAGCCCACAGAACTCTAGTGCTACTAATTCCGCTAAGGATCTCTGAGGACTTACATCAGGCAAAGATGCTTGTGAGCCCACTGCAGAATGTTTCCACGCCTCTTTGCCTGGTGAACTTGTTAATCCCCATATCTGTCTTCATACCCAAATGATGAGATGTTGCCTCAGGGTCTTCACACTTGAAGACTGTCAGCAAAGAATGCTAAAAGTCAATGGAATGCTGAGTATCACATACAAGTATGCAGTTTTTAGTTCTGCCATGGCTGCACATGCTCATTAGAATTTGAATGTATTCTGTATATAATCCTGGATATTACATTTGAGATGAATCTACCACTTCAAGCCTGTAATTTTCAGTATTATTCCACTCAGAAAGCATTCGCTGCCAGACAAAAGAACTCACAACAACCATGATTTAAAAAATGGAAAGAGGACAAAAGTATGGGGGAGATATTTTATTATAGAAATTATGGACGTTTTAAGAGCAAATGTGTGGTTATTAAAATCTTGAAAGTTAGACATGGATGCCAAGAGTGTGCATAAAAAAAAACCCTTGTGGAAAAAAATGTTTCCCAATTATTAGTGTTAGCAAGGACAAGCACTGATTACTTAAGTAAATATCATGTTTGTAACTTATTGGTTGCTGTACCATTTTGAAATTTAGAGGTCGAGGAGCATCATGGTTTAATGATTCCTGTAAAGGATATTACCATCATACTATCATTACTCACTCACCTCCTTAAAAAAACTCTAATGTGCTTGACTTTAACGTTATCTCAGGTAGGTCTGTCATAGAACATGGAAAATGCTTAGTATAACTCAAGTTTTGTTCCGAGATTTTATTATATGAGAATTTGCCTCGTTTCATTTTATTCTCATGTTAAATTTAGAATTCAACTTTGAGAAATATTAATGTCCTACATCAAATCAATGTAAACCTCAGTGAAGCCATATAATAATAGAAGAATGAAAGAATTACAGGGAGCTTTTGCTTCATTGAATCAAATTGTCAGCATTAATGATTGTCTCCATTTGCCCCAATATTTCATGCCTTTCGCTCTTAGCATCATGAGAACAAGCGCCATTAGGCTAATATATTCCAAAGGAACTCATTATGGTGGGGGTAAAGGAACAAGGCTATTGTTCCATGACAGCATTCAATTTAATTGCTTCTACTTGCAAGTAGTACATGTATTCATTACTTTAATTTATTAAAAATATATTACCCCAAACCACAGTTAACTAAGTATTACAATTACTTAATTTGATGATATATACTGGTTTTGGCCATCTGTCATTAGGTATTCTCTGAAGCAAATTCTCATTTTCATTTTAAAAATATTATTTTCTAATTTGAGCTTGAAGAGCAACAGACCATTCCAGCAAGAAATTGTTAAATATAGACTTATACATATATTCTTAAAAGTGAGTAGAATGACTTTTGCTATATTGTACTTTATTATCATTTTATTTTTAGGATGTATCTCATTAAAAAGATGAGAGTGGTATTGACACCTGAGATATGATGCTAAAAGCACAACCCTTCTTAACCAACTTTTAAATTTTTGGAGCTTCCTATTATATGTAGTTTGCTTAATTTTATTTATGCTCACCATTAAATTATCTTGTCATCCCCTACAAATTATTTAAATATCAAAATTTAAGTTATTTAGACAAATTTATGTAACCAATTTTATTCCAATCACAAGAGATAGTTAATAGTAGTTAATTCTTAATTTCTTTTATTGAGAACCTGCTTCTCAAATCTCTTGAGGTAATACAGTCTGGATTTTTTCCAGCTTTTTAAATATATTTATTATGAATAAGTATATACACTGTATGAGCAAATCTTAAGAAGGTGTCCCCGTTTCCCTCCTTTCTGTCCCCTACCCATTGGGGACCTTCCTATGTGTGCATACTGGATCTGTCCATATGATAGGGAGCATGAACTGCACCAGGGGTAGCCAGTTTTTCTTTTCCTCTTCCCCCTTGTATGTTGTAGAGGCCTTACTTCCAATAAGAGATCTCCTTTCTAAGCATCTTGGTTATCTCCTATGCTCTATGTATGAACTAAATATCCTCCTTTCTGTCATTTATAGCTTTCTCTTTCTTGAGCTCCTTCCTCATCTGGTGCAACACAGTCTTGGTGCACACAAAAGGGAATGATGAGACAGGAATGTTTGATATATATTGATCCAAACTTTGCACTTCTTATAGCATGTGTCAGTTTATTAATTCTTAATAAGCAAATTAATTGTTTTTCTTTTCAACTAGGATAAAACATCTGACAGAAGCAAGATAATGGAGGAAAAGATTTATTATGCCTCACAGGTTTCAGGGAAATAAGTTCATCATAGAAGAGAGAAGGCAAGGGGCTGAAAGCAAGTCTGTGGTAAAGGAGACTGTGGCAGAGGTTCCTCACATCTAGGGAGAATAGAAGCAGAGCGCTGGGGTAGGAGGTAACTATAATCTTCAAGGCCCTCTCCTACTACACCAATTTGTCCAGACACATATGCCATTTAGCGCATCTGGCTTTACATGGGTACTGGTGAATTGAACCCAGTCCATCAGGCTTGCTGTGCCTTTAACCACAAACCATCTCTCCTGTCCTTACTTCCCTATTCTTATCTAGTCAACAATTATTTACTGACTAGCCACAATGTCACTAAAAATGATTGAGACTAAAGTTTCCGTTTTAATTAATAACTTTGTTATGAATAATTATAAACATTGTATGAGCAAATCTTGTGAAGGTGTCCCCATTTCCCTCCTCTCTGTCCCCTATCCACTGGGGTCCTTCCTAGATGAGCATACTGAATCAGTCCATAGGGTAGGGGGGTTTATGAACTGCACTAGAGATAGACAGTTTTTCTCCTCTTCATGTATTGTTGCTGGGGGGGCGATGTCTCTGGATATTCTTCCGCACCATGGTTCTTACATTCTTTCTGCCCCTTCCCACTCAGTTCCCTGAGTCATGGTGAGTGAGTTTTAAGACTGCTTTATTGTTGAGATCTTAAGTGTCTCTGAACTTCTGCTTTGGGTTGTGTTGGATATCCTTGGAATTGGTCTCCATTGACATTTCTTGGGTTATCTTACTTCATGTGTTGATTTGTGTCCTGTTTATCTAGTCACTTTATCATAGGTTTCATTTGGCCTTGTGTGATAGGCCAGCAGTGGTTCATCTCCTGCCAGGATGTCAGCCATCATCCCATGTCTTGTTGGTGGAATTGGGTTGCCCTTGGATCTCTCACTGCCTTCTGAAAAATATAAACAGAATCTCCATCAGAGAGTGAGATCAGGATATGTTAAATGAGACAAACATTGCTATTTTGGCTGCCTTCTTATGGGTGTAGCCTCTCTGTAGCTCTCTGGTAGTAGGAATTTCCCCTTGGAGCCCAGTCTCTTGGTCCCCGTAGGATTTTGCCATTGATCCCAGTTCCAGTTAAGGGTTCTTTGTCACTGAGTGGATCGCTTAGCCAATTAGTAAGCCATTGATTACCCTCCTTGGTTTAGCACCACTATTGCACAAATGAGTACTTCTTGACTTGCTAGTTTCATCCATACAGCAGTGTGTCCAGCATTCTTGTGACATCTGTCTATATTGTATATCAGTAGTCTCTACTTTATCCAAATATCATTGACCAGTCCCCTGGCAACTCATGCAACACCTTACAATGCTATACATGCTACCATCTGGGAGCTGGGTACCATTCTGGATCTAGCGGGATCTCTCTGGTGGTTTCTTCAGAAGCTCCTCAGGAGGTATCACCATATCTGACCTAAAGATATACTGCAAAGCCATAGAAACAAAAACAACATGGCTCTGGCAGAAAAACAGACAGACTAATGGGACAGAATTGATGACCCTGCCCTAAGCCAGAGCAACTATGGTTACTTCATAGTCTACAACGTCAACTGGCAAAAAGATAGCATCTTCAACAAATGGTGCTTGACAAACTGGCTAATCATATTTAAAAAAAAAAAACACTAGATCCAAAGTGCACAAAACTCAACTCTAAATGGGTAAAAGACCTCAACATAAGACCTGAAACTCTGAATACCCTAGAAGAAAAAATAAGAGGAACTCTACATGAGAGAGGAGTAGGGAAAAACTTACTGAACAAACCTCCAGTAGCACAGGATGTGCAACAATCACTCAATCAATGGGATCTCATCAAACTAAAAAGCTTCTGTACAGACAAACACACCATTACTCAAAGCCAATAGACCACCATCAGAATGGGAGAAAATGTATGCCAGCTATTCCACAGACAGAGGCCTAATATCTAAATCCTAGAAGAAACTCAAAATATTAAATAATAAAAAAATCAAACACCCCTCTCACAAAATGGGGCACTGAATTCAACAGGGAATTCTCAGAAGAGGAAATACAAAGGCCCTACTCTCATTTAAGAAAATGTTCAATGTCACTAATTATCTGGGAAATGCAAATCAAAACAATAATGAGATTCCACCTCACTCAAGTCAGAATGGCAATCATTAAAAAATCCAATGAAAATAGATGCTGGCAAGGATGAAGGGAAAAAGGAACCCTCATTCACTGCTGGTGGGATTGTAATCTTGTACAACCACTATGGAAAGCAGTGTAGAGGCACCTGAATAGGATGGATATAGAGCTACCAACAGACCCAGATATCCCTCTACTGGGCTTCTACCCTAAGATTCCTCACTGAAGCACAGAGACATTTGCCCAACTGTGTTTATAGCAGCTCAATTCATAATAGCAAAGAATTGGAACCAACCCAAATGCCCATCACTGGACAAATTGATATCAAAGTTGTGGTGCATATACATTATGGAATTGTAATTCTATGAAGCTGAAAGGAAAAATGACATAATGAATTTTAAAGTGAATGGACTTGGAGCAGATCATTCTAAGTGACCTCACACAAGAACAGAGAGTCAAGCTCCTCATATTCTCCCTCATTATGTGGTTTGTAGCCAGGTTAAGCCTTAACATTAAAAAACCTGTGAATTGAGAGGCTGTAAAAGTGGATGGAAGGAATTGGGGGGAGGAATGGAGAGGTGGGGAGACTTATACAATAAACTAAACTAACAATGAATCAGCACCATAAAATCCTAGCTTTCATACAGTAAGCTCCTAAGGAAGGTCTGGGCATCACTTGGTTAAAAGGGGCCATGAATAGAATGGAAGGAAGCCTAACCCCTTGAAAAATTGCTCAGGCCTGCAACTCCCTGTCCCAGTTATTGGTTTCTTCCCACACTGAGCTGTTGATCAAAGAGGCCCACGAGGTCCCCAAAACGAGACAGACTTCTGTCAAAGCTCTTGAATACCTGCCCCAGGCCTAAGGTAATATTTCCATTTTAGTACAAATCTTGTCTATAATAAATCAGAAATCATTTAGTTAGTAGGAATGCCTGCTAACTTAATGTTTATGCATTAAGATTTGTTAGTTCCCAAATCAAAATCATATCGAAGTAAACATTTCTATGGTTTATATGTGTCATCAAATACAACTTTGATATATAGATGACCTTAGTCTGTTATTAATGTAATCATGTAAATGTAGTTTTAGTTTATTGCTTCTGTATAAAATTTCATCAGACTTCTAAGAAAGCTAGGAAGCTAATAATAATGCATTTGGAATTTTGCTACAATTAGATTATGATTATTAATATTGCTTTTACCTAGAATTAGACTTACAATGACTAGATTCAGAATATTTGGTTTAGTTTTCTGGATGGCACAATATTTCCTGAGGGGAATAATACTAGATATTTAATTTCTATGCTCAGATACTTGATCTATGCAAGTTTATGGATTAGCAGGCAATGTAATTCACCATAGATCTTTCCATTTTTCATTTTAGAAGATCAATTGCTTATACAACAGTTGAGCATTTTTATGCCACAATTTACATAAACTGCAATTGGGCTTCATTTACACAAAAGAAAATATGATGCTTATGTTCAGATGAGGTTATTAAATGGTAAACCTTTACATATAAAAACAAACAGCATTTTAATGTATATTTTTAATGAAATAATATATATGGGAGCTAATTCAAAAGTGGAGAAGCCTATTTTCACTAGTTGTGAGTCCCTCACATTTTTTCTTACTTTTTATCTCATATGCATTTATTAAGAATTAATTGAAAAGAAAATAATTAATATCTAGTCAATATTTTCTATATGCCAGGTCTTCTTCTAAACAACTTGTGAGTTCTTCCTTCTATTCTATGGTCAAGAACAGACAGCTTCCCTGCAGAATCCACAGACAAGGTAGAATTATAATACATGTCCTCTTAAATTTAGCAAATAGTTTTAAAAATCAAATCTGATAATATAAGTGAAAATGCTCTTTGAATTTGTAGAAACTACATAGTAATGAGGATGGGGTGTAATTTAGCCCCATGGCGCTCTAATCTAACGGCTCAGGTGGTAGATTAGCCCTTTCCTTATAATGGATTAATGGCAGATGTGCAACATTAGAAGCTATGTGGCTCATTAACCCATGACACCAGCATCTCAGTTATAAAAGTGAACAACTTTATAAAACACATATTAGTGAGAACATTACCAAAATGATCAGGATTTAATGTTTCCTAATGGGCCATTATATCCTTTGTGTTCTTGAAGTAGGCTAAAAAATCCATGAATCTGTGGCATGAAGATTAATATCACAAAGAGCTGGCATCAAAACATGTATAGACACATGGGGTTTCTCTCCTTTTAGCATGGAAACTGGGATTTGGGGATGAGGGAAAACATTACTCAAGAGGTCCAAACGGAATTTACCAACCTACTATGGAAGATACGCCTGATATTCTGAATGAGCAAGGAAGCCATGCTGACAAGTGAATTTTCCTGGTCTCAGTTCCACCTTAAGCATTATTATAGGGAGAGCTAAGCACTGCACTCATACCTAAAATCCTAGCACCTGTGAGGCCGAGCAAGAGTTCAAGACTGCATCATGAGTTCCAGCCCTGCAAGATCCTGTCTTAAGAAAACAGAGGCAACAAGAAAATAATTACTGTAGTAAAACAGCTTGTGATCTGGAGGTAGCTCTGAGTTTTAATACAAATCTGGATTTAACCAAAGCTAAAAATGATTTCACACTCAAAATATTTGAGAAAGGTCATATTTTTAAATAATTTGAAAATACTTCACTCAATTATTTTCCTGTATGCATCAGTTATATATTAAATTTCTCAAATTTTAAGAGTGATTTTTTTTTGTCTGTCTGCATGCTTCAGTCTTTATTTTGGTTAGCGGTCTCTGCTGATATGACAGACATTAGAGCATATGACACTTGTAACTTCCTTGTGACTTACATGATTTATTAGAATTAAGATGGTCTTCACAGTACTGCTATGAATATGATTTTTCCTCTCAAATTTATATAAGCATTTAATACCCAAACTCACACTAATGGGTATAAGGTAGAAACATCATTCAAGTATGTTGTTTAGAAGTGGAATCCTTAGGACATGATAAAATTAGATTAGATATTTACTTTGTGTGTGTGTGTGTGTGTGTGTGTGTGTGTGTGTGTGTGTGTGTTTATGGTGCTCTGCTTACATTTAGGGCCTGGAGCATTCTGGGAAAACATCAGTCATTAGGGTAGCACTCCAGGATTGCATCCTGAAGGCTTTCTAAGGTAGTATCTCATGATGATACAGGTAAGGGGTCCCTGGCCAGTGCACACACATGCTGTTTGGACTTCCAGCCTTCAAGACTGTGAGATAAACAGACATCTTGTCTTTATAATGCAATCTGCCCTCAGTGTTTCACTATAACATGTAAAAGCTATTGCACATACCAAATAATGAAACATCACTATCTAGCTCTTATGTGTTAATCATGAATTTGAAATTGGCCATATAATTTTCAAATTATCTGTTCAATATTAGCATACATATACATATATATGGATACTTACATATATATTCTTATTAGACAGGAATTTTACTAATTCATTATAAGTATTTCTACATGGGAAATAAGCTTAAGTAAATTATCAAAACTTTCAAATTTACTAAACAGAAAATAATTCCTCCCAAAATCTTTGTGATGGTGAATCAGGTGCAAAAATGTATGTGTAAGAAGAAAATGCCTGACTTCTTAAACTGGACCTCCTTCAGATTGTTGCTTTATGTCCATCTCTGTGCTCACAGAGTTTCTCAGGTAGCATGAGAAACCACTCCTAAGACAATGTTGGCCCAATGAGGCCGTGGTAATCGGAGGACCTTTCCTTGTTATATATATGGAGCTATAGAACTGTATGGACTTAGTTCTAAGAAGTTCTCCAATATTTGTGACTCTGGGATGACACCTAAGGGACTCTGGATTCATTGACTAGACTCCAGGAACATCATCAAACCAGTTAATTATTGATGACATTTAGACATTTTAATATATTTTGTTTATTTCATGTAATATTTTCCTTAATATATTAAGTCAAACTTTTTGTGGAAAACAGTGTTATTTAGATTAATATTATAACTTTTAACCTATAATGGAAGTGTTGAATTTGATTAAAAAATATTTTTTCAAAGTAAACTAGGAGGACCCATTATGGGAACAGATAAATCTGTCTTCACTCACCAAACCTATTTCATATGAGAAATTACCTAAAACAAATGCATACTTATGTTCAGTCTTTTTCTGTGCCTTCTCTCTTTGCTTGTTTGTTTATATAATAGTTCTCCACTCTGAAGTAAGTACTACTTTGTCTCTAGACCACATTTTGCACTTGCCTCTCGTGTTTTAACTCTTTGATTCAAATACATATGAATTTGACCATTTGATTTTGATTTTTGGGTTTTTTGTTTTCTTTCATTAAATTTTTAAATGCAGATACTACTTATTTTCTTTGAGGATAAAGCATCCAATGAAAACTTACTATATTCCTGGGTGGAGGCAACATGCACACATTAATGATTTCAGGCCAACTCTTGGATACTGTAAAATCAGTGGGTACAATGGTCTATGAAAAGATACACCATACTATGGCACAGAAAGTTTCAGGAGAAGAAGACAGAGCTATGCCAATCAAATCAAAATCAGTCTTCCCACTGCATATCTTTCTGCTTTGCATCTGGAGTTCATTCAAGCAGCTAGAGGCCCTGGTGTACCCATTCTCTCCCTCTCTCTCTCTCTCTCTCTCTCTCTCTCTCTCTCTCTCTCTCTCTCTCAAATGAATAAATAAATAAAATATTTTTTTTTAAATGTGTGACCATCAGACCCTGTTTTAGCCACTCATGATGTGCCCCTGTCTCTGACCCCTCCTCATTTTGATCAAGACTCTAGTTAGTTTCTCTCGAGAAGCAGCCTCAAAGGCTGTAGTCAATCATGAGAAGCTTTGAGAATCCCAGGGATGACCTTGTTCTATGAGTCACTGTCCTTCCATCCCTTGAGATCTTACTTGTTTCTTCATTGAGCATTCATCGGTGGCTACCAGCAAAATGACTGCAAATAATGCATTTGTCTCTTACTTTGTCTAGTAAATAAATAAACATCCCTAACAGTGATGTGTTACACTTCCTTTGATCCTCTGTAAACATTTCCATCAGAAGCAGGAACTAAGCGAGCCAAAAATATTGTCACATTCAGACACAGACACCAAATGAAAGGCCCCATTTAATGTGTAATTATGACCAATGTGAGTGTATGTAAAACTCTGAAGTGATAATTTATATATTCCAGGATATAATCTATTTTAATAAGGGGAAAAATTATAAAAATTACCCAGAATCTTTTCTAGAATAATTACTGGTATTTTATGATGAGATTATGAACATAATATATTTATGCATTTCCATTAAATTACTACAATGCCTTTATTTATAAATGTTAATAAATAAATAAATATGGATTGTATGTGGTGCATTCTACTATAAGCCCTTTGAATGTCAAAATAATATGTATGGCCATGAGTAAAATAAATGGCCATGGAATACCAGGAACCATTAATTAACTGGCAAAATTCCCAATAAGTTCTGTCTTTTATTAATTATATATAATTCAAAGTTCTGACCCTTGGATTACAGATTTATGGAATCCCCCCATAAAATTCCTTTCCTCTTAGGCTCAGCCAGTCAATCTTTCTCTGACAATGATAGAATTTATTTTCTGCTTTTTTCTACATACTATTTCCCAAAACTAATGATAGCCAATCCATCAGGATATCTGGTCTCTTACAGTAAATCGGTTCAATTTGTTGGGTTATTTAGGAAAAAGTTATTTCATTCTTAACAAAAGAGAGGAGTTGAGAAAAGAGAAGTTGCTCTTTCCTAAATTGCCTTATGCACGACAAGGGTGGCTGGCATATTTTGAGCTTCCTTCTGCATCTGTGATTATGTGATGTCAGTCCAGTCTTTCCTGAAATATCTTGGTGTATATTATAGACACATCCCTTCTCTTCTGAAAATTTTGGTGACAGTCACATAATAGCATATACTAAACATGAGGAAGAGAGAGTTTGGAATTGTTCTGCTTTTTATGTAATTCATTCTTTCTAATTCTACCTGTTTCCTCAGATACAGGCAGATATAGAAGAATTCTGCAATTCCAAAATGTAAGGAAACTATCTGGACTGCTGAAATTGAAATTAAATGTAACTTGCCTTAAGTTTCATAGTACTTCTATTTGGCACTTGGCCTGAAATTAGAGATGATCAAACAGGTAAATGAAAAGCAAATGTCTCAGAGAAATGAAAAGAAAGCTCTCAACTGTTTTAACTCCCTTTGATTCAAAGCACAGTCTTCAGCCAATGGCCTGAAGCTGCACTTGTTTGCCCTATGTGAGTGACACAGCCCTGAACTACTTCTAGGTCAGAGCCTGGTAAATAGATGACCCCTTGGAAATTTCATACCCAAAAGTGGGAAAACTGCCTTTAGCAGCAGCGGGAAGAAAAGGGAAGCTGAAGAAAAGTTTACTTTGAGCCATTAGTAAACCCGCTGCACCTGCTGCCACTGCCACTCTGATCTGATCTTACAGTGGCTTATAGCTGCCTCTGTATACAGCTACTCACAGGCATTTTTACTGAGCGCCAAAAACCAGTAATACTTGAACATTGTATGAGCAAAGGGTAAGGAACTCTTGACTTTGGATAATCTTTCAATATCTGTTAAAGGAAGAAATATAGGGATATGACCTGTTGGACTTCGCTGATCCAGAACACACATACGCTCTGATTACAAATGTAATCACATTAAGCCTACCTGTTATCTTCAACAGAGCTGTGGGCCCATAGTTACTGACCTAGTTGTCTTCAACACTATGATCAGCACTTTTTATACATGTGTGTTTGCTCTAAGTTGAGAGTCCTATCAGATCCCTGTGGATATTGGGCAAAGAGGAGAACTTATGATCACTCAGCATCTCTAAACATTACTTGTCAATATTGGTCATTATGCTGATCAAAGGTACAAAAAGCCAGAGGAAACCTAGTCATGTTGCTTTAATCAGGTGGATTGCATAGTTTAAAGATTACCTTTAGGGCAAGTTACAGCTAAGAAGTTCAGTATCTCACAGCAATAAACTCAGAAAAGTTATTTGTAAGATCTATAATTTATATTCCCAGTTTTTTTCCAGATTTCATTCCCACAGTTAATTCCCTCAACTGTTACTTTTCTTGCTGATGAGACATAACTCCAGGCAAGCTGTGTCTTCTAGACCTCACTCACTAGATCTGAGTGAGACATCCACTGCCTTTGAGGGCTGTCAGACCTTCTTCACCCAAATGTCCTCAGAAGTAAATGCTAACTTTCACAAAGAAAACAAACTCTCAAAGACACAAAAGTTATGATAGTAAAAAGAAAAAAGAAATCTGTTTTTTTCTATTTCTTAAAAGTCTCCAAATTAACTTCAAAATGCTAGACTTCTCCCCCAAAAATGTATAGCTCATTCCCAGAAAAAGAATTGGATCATGGTAGGTGGAATTTCCCACCCGTGGAGTCTGAGTGGCATATCCTAGTTACTAACTGAAGTATTGCCAACTTCTCAAATCTTGGCTCATACATGATGCCTCTCCATATACTCAGAGCTCCTGACACACAGTACTTAACCTAAATAATAAATAAGAAGCCGCCAGCTTTCTCATTAGTTGATTAGATGCTCTAATTCATCGCTCTATCAGACTATATCAATTTGTATAAGCTACTTGATGCATAAATGCCTCTGAAGTAAATTAACTCCATTTCATTCTGTATTTCCCCATATATGTAACTGACATAGATTATATATTTTAGTTTATGAAGGCTAATTAAGAAAACAGGAAGTGTTTGGTAGTATACTGATTTGAGGATGATGACTATAAACTGCCCTCCTGTTTAAAAGAAGATAAGCAAAAAATGCATTCTTTGGGAGAGATGTTACAGCCTAGAGAGATTTTTTAATTAATAATGATATATCTAGATAATGTGGTTATTGTTTTTAAAAGGAGGAAACTATACTGTTTGAAGACTGTGTTTAGACAAAAGGGAAGCAACACAAGATAGATAGATTATTCCATATCTTAGCTAATGAGATCAATGAGTGTTTCAGGAACCCTTGAGCTCAGAAGATGCACAATAAGAAATTATCAAAACTCTGCAACATGAAGGGAAGTTGGTTTGTCTTTGAAATGTCAATCTTCCCTTTCCTAATCCTTTATGGTGATCTCATATTGCTGTCACTTCAGACACTAAAAGATGCAGCCATAATAATCTACCCAACATCTCTTAAAGATTTTACGTGGAAGTCCAAGCCTTTTCTTAGAAATGACCTCAGATCAGGACAGGCGACTTGTTTCATGACTAGAGGCAAATCTGTAAAAGGGATGTATCATTCCACTTGGGATAATAGTATGAGATCATGCTGGTGCTTAAAAAAAAAAAAAAAAAAGGAGCCAAGAATGCTCTGGGAGAATGGGCAAGCCAGAACCTCCAGCCACCGATAATGAACACTAGATACATGTACCATTTCGTGCAACTGGCTTTACGAGGGGACTGAGGAATTGAACCTGGGCCTTTAGGCTTTGCAGGCAAGCACCTTAGCCACTGAGCCAGGTCTCTGGCCCCCAAACTTAACATTTAAAAGGCTATCTTTCTCTCTCCATTTTGAGGTTCTGATCATTAAATATTATATATCTTTATTTCTCAAAAG